>LPNX010243518.1:614512-642543 GCA_001517045.1 Pseudotsuga menziesii | reverse complement strand
TATTCATTATGGTTCTGTTCATTCTTTCTGCTACACCGTTTTGTTGAGGATTGTAGGGAACGGTAGTCTGATGTGCAATTCCATGTTGGCGAAGATAATATTCAAAATCATTTGAAGTGTATTCTTTCCCATTATCAGTGCGAAGTGTACCAATTTTTTATTGTGCTTGATTTTCTATCAATGCATGAAAGTCTTTGAATGTTTGAAATGCTTCTGATTTTGTCTTTAAACAATAAATCCAGCAGATTCTTGAGTAGTCATCAACAAATGTCATAAAATACTTATTCCCATTTGCAGAAGGAGTTGGCATTGGGCCACATAAATCAGAATGCACTAATTCTAATTTCCTACTTGCTCTGAAATTAGATTCATGGAATGGCAGCTTACTGTGTTTCCCTAATATACATGCATCACATTTGTTCTTCTCTTTGGGAATGGTGGGCAAACCAAATACACCATTCTTTCTCAACAAACGAAGACTGTTATAATTCAAATGACCAAATCTTGCATGCCACAATAAACTTGATGACAAATTACCTTCTCCATGCTGAGAGAGGTAGGCATAGTTCTGAACTCTTGCAGATGAACCCTTTAGCTTCAATAGCTTCCCATCTTCGTATCCAGTCATGATGACTTGGTTGTCAGCGGACTTTCTTATTTCTACGATTCCATCAAACATGTGGATGGAATGGCCTCGCTGTCAAATCTCCACCAAGGACAGCAGGCTTCTCTGCAACTCTGGAAGATAAAGAACATTCTTCAACAAGAAATCAGGGAATCTAGGGATCTTCAATCGAATGGTGCCCATTCCCTTTGGTTTAAGACTAGACTTGTCTGCAAAGTAAACTATGCCATTTATTATTTCATTAAGTTCTTCAAAACAGTCTTTTCTGAAAGTCATGTGTGATGTTGCACCAGTATCAAGTAGCCAACATTCTGTGTAAGATGAAAGTGAAGTCATTTCATTAATTCCAAGATTACAATGTGCAACAATATAATGAGCAGAATCAGAAGATTTACTAGCATCTTGGTTTTTATTGTCATCTTTCTTCTGGTTATGTCTGTCTTTGATGGAGTCCCACGAAGCCCAACACTGATCTGATGTGTGTCCAGTCTTTCCACAATGCTTGCACTGCAAATCTAATCTTTTGTTGGAGTTGTTTCTGCCTCTTCTACCTCTGAAGTTTCTTCTTCCTCTGCCTCTCTTGCTGCTTTCTCCTTTGGGATGATCTTTGCCAGAGAGAGTGGCACAAATTACAGCTGTTATAGATTGAATCTTCTGCAACTGCTAGTGTAATTTACAATAATGAACTTAATATGACAAAGAGAATGAGATAATAGAAAAACAATAACCTTGCAGGTCTACAGCCTCTGCCAAGGTGGTTTACAATCTTAATATGCTGTCAATAAGTTCATAAGCAAATTTTAGCACTAAAAGAACTGCTCAGCAATACACCTAAAGGAAATACCATTGTTTGTGAACTGTCACAAAATATAGGGTTTTGAACAGCACCAGTGAACGTTCTCAGCTATATGAAAGAAGCAGGTCTAAGTCTCTGCTACTTTATTTACAAAAATAGTACAAGGAAATGATAATCTCTCCTTTAATAAACTATGTGCACTATTCTACACAATGCAGGTCTGAGTCTCTGCAATAGTTTCACATAGAATTTATTCTTCAAGGCAGGTCGTAGCTCCAGCAGCTTGATGCAGTACTTCTAGTTGTAGCAGCAGAATAATTGCACAGTGGAAATATTCCCAATTGCATGAGCAGTCTCAATGCAATCAACACCAACAAAACAAGATATATCTTTCACAAGATTCTTCAATGTATGATATATTAGTCAGCATACATTATTCTTCAATATATCAGTCAGCATATATATATCAGTCACAATATATCAGTCAGCATGATATATATCAGTCGCAGCATACATTATTCTTCAGCATAAAAGATAGGTTTTATACCACTCAGTCTTCACGATCAATTGTAGGTCACAGCAGTATATGGAGGAGATTGCAGTCTCAAAAGCATATATACTCAACGCATATATTCAGCTCCAATATAGATTCAATATATACTCAGCTCATACAATAGACTCACTCTCCACACAGCATATATATAACTCTCCACGCAGTAAGCTCCACACATGCAGCTCTACTCAATTCTGATTATCTTCTTGCAGGTTTTCAAATCACACAGCAGTCTCCAATGCAGGCTCTATGCACGGAGTCTTCACAACGCTTTCAAAATTCAAGGTAATCGCAAGAGCAATACTGTTCCACAACGCCTTCAGACTTTAAGAAGCTTTAGTCTTTAATACCAGCTTCACGCAGATAGATAAAATGAGTGCCTTCACGCAGCATTAAAGGAGTGCTTTGACACCACTTCAACGCACCATACAATGATGATGGCTCATAACCAATAGTCACAACATTCATGACTTATACACAGCATTCACGGGCCTCTTTCATTTACTACAAATGAAAATGTTTGCAGAATTTACCACTCAAACTCCATGCACAAAATTAGGGAAAAATTAGGTTTTGTACAGTCTCCAATAGTCAGGGAATATGCAACTTTTTACCATCACGCAGTTGATGAAATCGTGAGTCTCTATTGTCAGCAATCACCGATCTTCAGCAAGAATACTTCAATCTCTTCACAACGTAGTCTTTACAATGCCAATACAGGCCTCTTCAATACGCAGGCCTCTTCAATACGCAGTCACGCTTCACTTAATGGCGTGAATATTTCAAGCTATATGTTCTCTTGTAGGTTAGCTCCTGTTCATATCACAATTTTGCAACTATGTCCCTCTCAATGAGGACGGAGTTAAAACTGAAAACAGCAAAGCCAATGATCACCTATCAAATGATACCACTGATAGGTATAACTCCCAATTCAATTCTATTCATGGCTAAAACATTTATTTATACATTACAATGACTCTTGGGATTACACATCCGAGAGTCTTTTCATCTTCCTATTATTTACACTAACGTATAATCCTGACAGATTATATTCCAACAGTTTGTTATAGGTTTGCTTGGTGCTTCTAGTATTTCAAAGTAAAATGAGATTCATAAAACTATATTTGTGGCTTTGACCAGGTCTCCAATACTTTTTATTTCACATTCACAGTACACCCTGATGCTCTGGAAGATGGGTTACGGATCCTTAAAGTTCTTTCAGCAATAGAAGAGGAAGCTCGTCATGTCCTTGAACATTTTGATGCATAAATTTTGAACTAAACCAGGACAATTTATTTGACCTTTAGCTCACTTCAAAGAATTTTATCTCTATCTTTAGTTCAGTCATAACCTTACCCATGCTGCTCCTCTCTTACATATATATATGGTTGAGGTAGCGAAATGGGAAGGTGTGATGATATAGAACATTGTTCTACACTTGGTGCCTATATAAAATAAATAAGGCTCATGTGAAGTTGTGTCGTGTCCTTTCATATTTACATTAGAATCTACCAATTTTGAAATTAAATGCCTTAGAAATCGTACTTCATAGGATATGAGCTAGGTCAACTCTTACTTCCATGAATTGAGGTTGCATTTATTTCTCTCTTCGCACAATGATGTGCAATCATGTTATAGTCTTCACAAGATGAGACTAGGAAAACATAATTTGCAGTCTAGTGAAAGGACTTTATTTTCCTTTGTTTTGTTTTTCTTTATTAAAATACCTATTGTGAATAAAACGTTAGGGGGAGATCTTGGCATGGATTTATTATTTTCACACATTTTGATTGAATATTTGAATTTGGAACAAGGGGTGGAAATTAGTCTAAAAAATGAAGGCAAGCAATTGTAGCCATAGATTAATAAGTTCTGAGGGAAAAGGGGTGATTTCATACTTGTTGCTTAAGCAGAGTTTCGTGGGACTCATGATTAAAGTTTAAGTTCTCCTCAAGGTATGTGTTTTATTTTCTCTTTGAAATGATAAAGGAAGCATCAAAACATGTGCAGATATTTTGGATTCACCTAGCATGTCACGAATGGGTCATCCCTTAACAATTTCCAAGTAAATTTACTTGAGTCTCCTTCTTTTAGAAATTTGCAATAAATCCCTACTCTTTGGTATACGTTTATATGATCTCTTTAATATCTCTCTTGGACCTAATAAATGAGAACATTATAATTATTGTCTTGTTCGTATCGATTTCATACTTAGTTGTTTTATTATATTGATATTTGAAGTTCTATGTGATCAAGTTAGTTTGCATCCCAAATTCATTGAGATTGCATTTGTCACATTACATGTATCATAACATTTTTCTCTTGCAATCCCAGATGTGAATGTCTCTAGCTTGTGTGGAAATGTTATCTCAACCATGACTAGCTCATTCAAGCATTCATAGGTCATTAGCTGACTCAAAACTAGGTTTTAAGGATAAATCATCCTTTTCATATGGTATTAGGCATAAAGTGAATAAGGGGTCCAATTGGCCTAGTTTACGAATCAAAATATCTCAGATGCTAATGGATGGTGCAAATTTCATTTAGCTCATGGAAAGGATAAACAAAATAGACGACATGGGAGTTGACAACTCTAAAACCGACTTTACTCTGGCAGTGAAAGAGATATGTGAGGAGTATGATGATAAAGGTACATAGAAAGAGGACTTTATGCCAGAGATTGATGATGGGAAATCTAAATCATTTATTGATGAAAGCATACTAGTGTTGCTACAAAATGGATTATACTGCTCTTTGAAATATTCAACCCATATAAAACTTGGTTTTAAGGATACTGCTACATGAAACCCCCATATTTGTTTCTCATAATATGCCCATATTTGTAAACAGTTTTAAGGATACTGCTACAGGAAACCCCCATATACTAATGTTTCCCATATCAAAAAATCTTGTGTATAATATAGTTTTTGTACACTTTCCAATGTCATTCACAGCATCTACAAATACCAGAGAACACTATGAAAGTGTATTTGTGAAGCATTCCATCTCTGCTTATATTTTGCAACCACTTACATGCAATGTTTGGGAAGCATGTTTGGAAGCATCACTTCTATGAGTGGCATAATGCACCTAGCAGCAAAGGGTATAATAGAGGATAGTTTTGGGAGTGGGAGCTAGGGTATTGGAAAGTAAGCAGACTAAATAAGGTGATTGCTATTGATGGAGGACAAACATCACTTGTAAATGTATATATTACAGGAAAAATTATTTTAGAGAAGGGTTTACAAACAATAATTGTGCCCACATATCCTTATGTTAATGGAAAAAGAAATTAGAGGTTCTAGATTAGTGCCCGAAAGTGAGTTCCTAGATCGTAGAAAAATAGTGACAAATAACATTGTCAGAAATTTTGAATCTTTTAAACATGGAAACACTTAAGAGAGCATTCAGGTTTCAAATTGTAAAGAAAATTTGAAGGGTGAAAAATATTTTGAAAATATTCATGAAAATTATGGTCCTAATGTCAAAGATCATGTACTTTCTACATTTGTGACTGAAGACAATGAAGTTAGGGTAGTTCCAAACACTTCTTTGCATCATAATTCCATTATGAAGAAGAATGTTCTTGATCAAGTTACCGGCTTGCAATTTCCCAATTGTAGGGGTGCGTGGAAGACAATCTATCGGTCAGATTTAAGCACATGCTCATGTTCAGTTGTGCGGCCATGGAAATCACCTTTTAATCAAAGTTTGACCTCTAAACCGAATTTGCAATGCTGATTCTGTCAAGGTCAATTGGAGATTCAATAATTTTATGCTTATAGACTAAGCATTTGTCTGAATTTGTTTTGTTTCGGGTATTATAGTGATTATGAGATTATTTGCAAGTGGGAGGTCTAAATGAAAAATATAGGAAGTTGACGACTTTTGTGATATAATTGGTTGGCTTCACCTTTAAGATCAAAGTCTATGCCTTACCCCCCTCTCTTGCCACTCCTATGCACATTCGTTCTGGGTTTTCTCGTGGTTTGAAGCATGCTGTTTTTTTAAAAACATCTACAGGCCATCGAATTTTTGTTTTGTCGTCCACCTATAGCCCATTGGATTTTCGACTCCCACGATATGGCATTTGACAAAGAGGTAATTGAATAGACGACTGACAGGTGTAGGATTGATGTCATATCCATAGAAAATTCAACTAGTAGACATCTAAAATTCGACGAGGAATAGTCGAAAACTTGACACCCTAGTCATCTCAAATTCGACAAGAAGACGTCGAAAATTTGAAAACTGGACAGTCTCAAATTCGATGACGTAGGGACGAAAGACTTCCCCATATTAACTTGATACTCTATCGAAATGTCGATGAGGGTTGAAAGGGAGTCGAATATTCGACGAATTTCCACCGACGACAAAAAAAACATTGTTGTCGAATAACAAACACATGTTTGTTGAAGTTCAGACATGGAATTCGTCGGATTTTGGGCTCAAATTTTGTTTTGCATGCATCGGTTAATCTACCTCTTAGACCAATCCCTACATTTTAGGAGCCACTCCTAGTGCCATCTACAGCCTCCATCTGTTGGTGGTAGTGGGTAGGTATTTATGCTAGTCAAACATCTAGTTACATTCAATTATATCTACTTCAGTCAGTCTGGCGCCATTTTTGCATGGATGCATGGGAAAGTGGCGCCTTTGTTCACCTACAACATCAGTTTAACTGGTTTAACTAGTTTAACTAATGGTTGAACTGTATTAGACTTGTGGAGTTATACTAGTGAGATTCGATATAAATTTTGACACTCCTAGTTAACCAGTCAGTCAAGTAGATTTGAATCCACCCCAAATCATTCGAATTATTTATATTGTAATACTATTGTATACTACTGGTATGACCAGATATTCTTGATGTAATTAATTGATCAATACTTATCAGATTTTACCCAAATTTGTTTTGTTTAGTGTTCATAATTTTGGAGATTCCACTGCAATATTTTACTTGTTCATTATTGCTCTCATCTTCCTGTAGATCATTGTTCAATAATTTTACATGGTATCAGAGGCTTGTTTAGGCTAGATGCAAGTATTGTCCGATTCCATTGTGCACAAGAAGGAGCTGAGTTTCCACATAAATCCTGTAAACATTGCTTTGCTATCTCCTATGTCTTGCATCACAAATCCTCTTCTTCTTTCAGCAAGTTTTCCACAAGGTTGGAATTGATGTGCTATGGTGTTACAAGTCCCGCGTCCTCTGTAGCTTGTCGTGTTAATATTTCATATGCTAGACTAGATATCATTAGTGTTTAACCCAAATTCACAACAATAGCATATGCATAATCACTGAAAGAAACATAATCACAAGATAGACATAGTATTTATCCCGGGAAACCCTCAATGGAAAGAAAACCCAACAAAACTTCCTCTGTAGAAGATGTATAAGATAAAACCCCAAAACATGTATTCTCCTCCTTGTTGATATGTCTCTCTCTCTCTCCTATGCGCTACACAAGTGAGTGAGTCTGTGTTCTAATGAGGAACACAACTCCTCTATTTATACACATTATGTCAATTTAATTTTACCCTAATCAAGTCAGCCCCACTAAGCTGTCTGGGCCGACTTCACCTAGGAAGAATCAAAACAATATTTTATATTATTCATTCGAGTGCTATTGACCCGACTTACAATGGAGGCTTTACCTCATGACTCTATGATGAGCAAGTACAATAGTAACTTCTTGACGAAGGAATAATAACATCTCCCTTGGGATACATCAGTAAACTACATTTAGAATATCCTTTGAAGTTACAATAATTCAACACTACCCCTTAACGAGAAGGCTATTATACTGATAACAACATCATCAACTTTAGGAATCGAGTTAATACATCTATACGTCATAGGAAGTTTTCAACAATTAGCAACTAGAATCGTTGATCTTCAATGTCTTCAGTACTGGAATATCATCTTCTACAGTACTGAGTATTCATCTTCTACAACAGACAATCACTTGATCCTTTTGCAGCAACACTTCGATCTTGTTGATCCTTTGTAGCAGCACTTCTATCTTCTTGATCCTTTTCTGCCGTACTTCGATCTTCCTGATCCTTTTCTGCCGCACTACCTACAATACACATGATCTCTTTGTGGGATGATCAATCCATATCATTTTAGGACATAGTTCCAAGGATGATGCAATCCTCATCAGCATGCTCCCCCTTAACGAGGAGGGTCCATCGTATCGACCAATAGATTCACCTGCAAATGAATGCTGGACCATATTGTTTGCAAGGACTCATCATACACCATCCTCAGTCTGTTAGAGCTAGGACCACTCCAAGTGAGTGTTATACTATGACATCTACACGTACATGTAGGCATACTCTCCATGCAAGAGTATCATCTGCAGTTGCAGATCTCGACCGCACCTAAATGAAGGCCCTGTTATTTGTAAGGACTCATCATAGAGAATCCTCAACTTCAAAGCTAGGACCACTCCTAAGCGATTTTTATTCTATGACATCTACATATGAATGTAGGTACACTCTCCATGCGAGAGTAACATCTGCAACTGTAGATCTCGACCGCACCTAAATGCAGGTCCTTGATCATAGAGCATCCCTAGCTTCAAATCTAGGACCACTCCTAAGTGAGTGTTATTCTATGGAATCCAAAAATGAATGTGGGTACACACTCCATGCGAGAGTAATGTCTACAAGGCCACCCTCAGCTAGTACCTTAGTTTCTCCAAATGTTGGTTTCCCCTTTGGGTGAACCTTGAGAAAACATGGAAACTACGACATTCTTCCAATTACCGATCTTCTTTCCCTTTTTAGTTGAGGAGGGAAATTTCCATGACAACAATGGTAGGTTGTTGAATTGTGTCCTCCTCCATTAACTTGGAACCCACATAATGAAATTTTTAGAACCGTGAATCCTAATATAGGCCCATCATAATGTTAAAATGCATTTCTATGTCACTTATAAACTTATTAATTTTATTCCCCTACTCCTTAACTTTGATCTCAATGTCCTCTTGCCTAGTGTCCTACTATGCAATGTGACTGTTAATGCCATTAATTGACTACCTCAATACATCCATCAACGAATTCAAATGTCACATCATCCTCTTAATCTCATGGATACTATTCAAACCTTTTTCCACCAATGCTCCACAAATTGAGGGGTTGGTCATTCCAAATAACTAGAAAACTCCTAGAAAAGTAATGGTTATCTCCCTAGGGATGAATTTCCCATCAAACACAAAAAATAAGCCACAACAAATGGGACCCAACAAATAAATCACATAAATCAACCCACAATATACACCAAATGTAAATGGCTTGCTCCTATCCTGCTTAAACTAAATGTAGAAGAGGTAAGTTGCCTTACCTTTTTTCTCTAGTCAATAAGGAAAGCTTGAGTCAAAATATTCAAAACCTGAGTCATCATTCCTTCTCTGCAGTCCAAACCTTACCATGCCTCTAGTATTGCACACCAAAGTGATATCAACATTACATTAGAAAAACCACAAAAGGGCCATATAGGAAATAACATACTAGAGAAGAAATATAGATATAGGAAGGAGGGAGCCAAGAAAATAAGGAAGTTCTATGGATCCCTCACTTTCCATAACATTCATGATATTGCTCACATGGGGAAGGAACCACCAGTTGTAAGTCATGACATGGGTTACATTGATCGTTGAATTTAGACTTGAAATGAAATATCTAACACAGGCTTCATAAATTAAATTCTTGGGGAGACATCTACGAACAGATTGGCCCCCATTTTGAATAAATACCCCCTAATCCATATTAGTCCCTTCATTGGATAATTGATAGATAATAGTGTTATTATATATTTGAACATGCAAGAGAATTGCTTCTTTTCCCTGGTTAAGATGGCAATTGATCCTTTCAAAATTTCTTGATAGATTATTTCAGTCTATAACAATTTTCTTCCTTATTGCTTAATAACCAAAAGAGAATCACCCATAATGAATATCTTTTGGATATGAAGACTATGAATAATCTCCACAATGCATATATTTCAAATTGATTTTTAGTCACCCTACCAATGCCCCAAGAGAAGGTAATTATTGTTTTTCAATTGGAGTACAAGAGGATTTCCCTAGTATTTGTCACCCCAAGATTTTTTGTTCATTGATCAGTCAGAGAAGAACATATTGGACCTTTGCAAATTCAGCTAGTCTTGGGGTGCATCCATGGAGGTGGGTTATAATTTTTGGCAAGGCGATTTTGGCAAAAACAAAAAAAAGTACCTTGATCGAGATTTTATTAAACCCTCTATTGAGGTCTTAACACCTTGATCGAGGATTTATAACATGCTCGATCGAGGTCATGCTAAACCCTCGATCGAGCTTTTGATAACCCTCGATCGATGGTTCAAGACCTCGATCGAGCTTTTGATAAACCCATGATCGATGGTTCAAGACCTCGGTCAAGGGATAAAAAAGGCTCGATCGAGGGTTAAAGAAGACCTCGATCGAGCATTTCTAATCTTCTATAAATAGGCAACAAACCCATCATTTAATTCACTTTGTTTGTTGGATAGAAAATGGTCATTTATATTCATTTGTCGATATGGGTCTTAGAGTACTTGGGTCATAGATGTGGTTGATCACATCTATGACTACAATCAATCACATCTATGACTACAATTACTCTATGACTAATATCTATTCATAAAATCTAGAGGAAGTGGTAGTAGTAATGCGTTTACTTGTTTTTTATTCAAGGTATGTACTATTACCCACAAGTATCATTATTCTAGTCGAAATTATGTTTTATTAAATTTTATTATCATATAATTCTATGCTTGATTATAATTGAATTTGAAGACCTTGTTCCCATGAACAATACGGGATTTTAAAAACTTTGATCAAAGAAATTTTTGGGTGTCCATATTCGTGTGCACACACGACTATGGGAACTTGAATATGTTTTTAGTTAAAGTTTTGAATAGCTCGATTAAGTTGCTAGCTCGATCGAGATTTTCTCTAACCGCACATAAACATTCAATAGAGGTATGTAAAAACACGTGTAAAAGCTCGATCGATGGTTTTAGAGACCTTGATCGAACTCATAGCTTGATCTTGACATTGTATTTCCATATGCATCATGTAAAGCTTCATTTAATGGAGTCTTCTAAAAGATGCTTGGACACCTTGTATTTTGAATCCCCATTTGAATTCATGTCATTGAACATTTTCAATTCTTGTCGAAATGAGAATTAGTATCATGTTTAGTTTCCATACTTTTTGTTTTTCGGATCCCACAGTCGCCATAACACCTTTTCTTTTA
Source organism: Pseudotsuga menziesii (assembly GCA_001517045.1). Lineage (NCBI taxonomy): Eukaryota > Viridiplantae > Streptophyta > Pinopsida > Pinales > Pinaceae > Pseudotsuga > Pseudotsuga menziesii. The sequence continues at coordinate 631,284 of LPNX010243518.1, read as the reverse complement.
TTTATTTTCCACCACTCTTAGCATTATGAAACACCAAAACAATTAGTCACGTGTTATTGATGTAAATTCTAATGTCATTCAATAATTTACTAGCAAGATTAACTGCAAATGTGTGGCACAATAACAATTTTGAAGAGTAAACAATGGACATTGATATAACCCAAGGAAATGAGGCCATATTTTTTTTCATGCTCGCATTTTCATCTCTCTAAAGGTACTAAAAATACTTTTCTCCTTCGTATATAATTTTTAATTTTAAAAAACTACAATTATGTGATATGACTTTGAATTTAACACTAATTTTTATCTTAATCGTTCTGTTCTGTTTCTCCCTGGGATCTTGGCTTTAAATATCTGTCTCGAATATCTATATCGTAGGTAGATCGTAGTCCTAAGAATCCAGGTCAAGTGGACACAACTTGCCTAAGTTCAGCTCATCAACTGAATTGCATGCATCATTGCTCTCCTTGGTTCAATGCAAAAAGAATACTATGGTAATGATGCATGCAATTTAGTTGATGAGATGAACTTAGGCGAGTTGTGTCCACTCGAACTAGATTCTTAGGACTACGATCTACCTACGATATAGATCCTCGGGCCAAATATTTAAAGCTCAAAGCCCAGGGCAGAATAGAACATGACGATTAAGATAAGAATTAGTGTTTTCAAAGTTATATCGCATAATTGTAGTTTTTTAAAATTAAAAATTATATACGAAGGAGCAAAGTCTTTTTAGTATTTAAAACCTTTCACTAGATTTATGTACTACATTGTATACACATTGGATATATTTCTGATAGGAATCAAATGTTGTTGAAATTCCTTACCTACCATTGATGACATAAACAAGCTAGATGTTGAATTCTAATGAAAATACACCATGATACTACTTGAATATAAGCATAAAAAAAATTAAATGCATGTAGTTCATGGACTTTAAAATTATTTTTAAATCCCCAAAATGAATCCCTGGCTTCACCATCAAGGTTTCACAACTATTGGTTAACGTTTTGAGTTATCATGCTAGGATGCATTGAAGGGTTTATTGTATCTACGTCATGGTCATTTTGCTACAAACAATAGTTTGTCCACTTGGTAACTGCACACAATATTCATAATCAATGTCATCTATAGTGTTGTTTGAAGCCATGTCTCTTTTCAACATAGAGTTCAATGTTTTTGTTAATATATTTGGTCAAGAAAAAATTTAAACTTCATTAAATTTAGTTATAAGGAGGGTTGCAAGGTCGCACATATGGGGCGCAACATATTAAGTGGCTATCAATCCCACTAGAATGAATTCCTATTACAGTAAACATTTTTTTCAAATACTTCTTTGCTTTCAATACCAAAACACTCTCTTGTAGTATTAGTATACTTGTATTATTTCTCAATACATATCTTCTAAGGGATCATTTATTTGAGGCCATCCTAATACCTATCGTGTTATATGATATGAGAATCATTGAGATGCTCATTTAGGGTTTTTTCTACTAAGGGCCTTGGGTGTAGTGAGTTGACATTTAGACAATACATCGTATCATGCATATAGATTAGCATGTGAGAGATGAGTTCGTTCACCTCATAGGGGTATGTGTAGCCATAATATTTATTTTACCTTATTATTGATTTTCATATATACCATGATATTAATTAATTTATAATTGTTTAGTACAATATCTATTAATAAATTAATTTATAATTGTTTAGTATATTATATATAAATAATTTTTTATAATTATTTAGAATATTGCGTATTGATGAATATAAAATATAAATTAAAAAAAACAAAACAAATCACATTTTCTACCAAACCACACCAAGAGATTTGGAATGTTTGTGCCAGTGCAAGAGGAGGAAGCGACATTGAGATTAGGGTTTCAGCATCAATGCTAAGTGAAGGAGAGAAATATTTGGAATGTTTGCGCCAATGTGAGAGGAGGAAGTGACTTTGATATTAGGGTTTCAACATCAATGCTAAGTGGAGGAGAGGATTTTGATTCTACTTTAATCCACACCAATCTACAATTTCACCTGCAAGCATTTCGAGTCCCTTTTGTGCATGTTCGCAAGGACCAAAAAATATAGTCACAATTTGTTCTTATCATTCTTGAAATGGTGACCTGGGGGTTTGTATAGTTTCTTTTTCCTCTGGGTTGTTTGCATCAGTAGCATAAATTTCAAGAAGTTGAGATTGCCTCAAGCGAGACCTCCTTAATCCAAGTATGTTTATATAGAAATTGCAGGTAGTTTTGATATGTTAGTTAGCAGGGAATGAGGGAAAAGCGATCCATCTTAAAGAAGGAATGACCATTTTGATTGGATGTCAACTTGCTGATCCACCCAATCTTCAAACCCAACCTCCAATAGTGAAATTATGTCTTTGTCTGTATTGTAAGAACATGTAAATTGGATCATTTTTCTTATTCCCTTTTGACATTGACAGGGTTGAATTTTCTCGGGGGTGATCGAAAAAAGTGTTCAGTAGGTATTTTGAGTTCAACAACTTCAGGTGGAGTGCATAAAGATAGCTTATATAATAGTCTCAGAGAAATCCTCCCTTGAGGTAATGAATAATCGTCATCACTCTCCTTGAGGGATTACAAGCTCAAGCACAACCTTAGCCTGCCTCCCTACGTTCAACCTGACCGATGCCAGTCTCTACCTTTGAGATGTTCTCCTCCTTACAAAGGGTCCTGCAGGGATGATGTCTATGACAGCCGTCATGGAATCCCGAAGGTTGGATTTAATCCCGACAAAAGAAGGTATTTATTTGATCATAATCCTTAGGGTTTTGAAATATTCATGGTATAATGTTCTAATTTTTGTACAGTGCTTTGGTTGTTTTTAATTGGAGAATAAATGTTGTAGTAGGATTTCATCATGTATGGTAGTTTAGATATGAGAAAGGTGCTTGTTTTCTTTGATGATCATCAGAATGAACTCAAAATGTGAGGCCTTTATTTAATGGAACTATTTAGATAATAATGTGGTCCACTTGTCTCGATACAATATATGCACTTGTTTGAATATCAATATTTTTTGTTGTTTTGCACCACTAGTTTAATTGGGTATAGTTACTTCTAAAAAAATGGCTGCTAGTCATGTTGCATTCTCTCAAGTGCTCAATTTGGCCCGTGGCAGGTAAGTGGCCTCTATTCTTTTGAAATGATTATGTTCCATTTAATGTAAATTCATATTGAATCAATCTATGAAGGTATGATTTAGCCCTAATTCTATCCCCATGAACAATAGCATGCCGGCGGCCTTTGGGATCCCCAACAAATGCAATGATCTTGTCATTCTTGTTCTCTAATTCCAGGACCTCTATGGGGATATCTCTTCCCTTTATTTGGAAAATTTTAAAACATGTGTATGTACTTTTTTGTCTTGGTATATCAAAAACATTTGACTGCCAAGTAGTCTCCATTGCTTTGCAAGTACATTTTGCAATCACTTACACAAAACATATTTTTCTGCCTAAGTTCCTTCCTTCGATGGATTTTTACAAGACTCACCTGAAACAAATCAGTCATTGAAGTCAAATTTGTACCCTAGGAATAGGTGAATTTCTATTTTTATTAAAAAAAAAATTCATAACACAATATTGGTAAAAATTTATAGGGATCCATATATCGCAAATGCAAAATATGATACTGGCTTTTGCAGGTTGGTTATGACCACCTGCCTCAAAAAGGATAGTATTGGATTTCTTGTCTAGGAGACTCATACTATTTGTGTCTTAAACACAAGTATTTTTTTTTAATGCAGGAAAAGTATTTGTCAACTCTGCAACTAGCCCATATGCTCCCAAATATGATGGATAAATAGTCAAACGATGTCTTGTTTTAGAACTCGTCCTTACATTATAAATATCAAAGTTAAGCGAAATTGAAACGGTCCATTACATCGACGTAAGCTAAGTGAAATGGAAAATATCAAAGGTGTTACCTAAGTTCACATTAAGTAATAAAGAGGTGTATGGCATAAATATTCCCCTTGTCACTCCATTCTCAACTTCTTGTTCCACATTTTCTTCTTCCTCCATCATTCTTGGTGATGGACCAAGGAAATACAACATCTACCATGAAATGAGTAAATGTTTTAATCTTCATAATAGTAGGGATAAACATAAACATGAGAACATAGGCATGTGAATTTTCATCAACATCCTCAAACCCTTTCCAAGAATAACAAGTCTTTCCACAAGCTCTATCTATCCAAGATTGGATAAGGCTTATCAAAACCTAAGATAAAAATAACTTGCTTCCCCATGTCATTTCCAACACCTAAACAAGAGTGATTAGATGAAAAACTCCATGCAAATTCCAGACTTTTAGATGTAGAGGGTGGAAAATTATGACTTTTAACTATTATTGGAATGCATCATTTCTAGCCCCTAAATCATACTTATTTGTTGATTTCTTGCACATTAATTCATCATTTTTAAATTGATTTGGTGGATGTAAATTCTATGCATAAAATCCATGACTAAACAGCCCCAAGAAATGATGCAAATTAGCATGAACAAAAGCATTAAATTGCTGGAAATATATCTGCAAGAATTGCTCAAAATACACCCTAGGAGAGGGAGTACAATGCTTTGCCCAAAACCTATAATAATAACACCCTTTTGCTTCCCTAAATCAAGATAACAACCAGCGTTGATTATTGAAGGATATGGCTGGAAATTCCTATCAAAACTTGCATAAACAATACCTTCTTGCTGCCCCAAATCATCATCAAGATCAACATCACTCTCTGGAAAACATGGCTAGGAATTATGCCCCTCATTTTCCCTAGAAGAGGGCAAACAAAGATAGCCCAAACTTGCCCTTGAAGAAAGAAAACACTGTTATTCCAAACTTGCAAATAAGACATCATCTTTCTGCTCCAAATATGCAATAATATCTAAAGAAGATGGCTGGAAATGATCAACCAAGTCTACCCTAAAAGAGGGCACAGAAGGCTTCCCCAAATCTACATCAAAAATCCTCTCATGCTACTCCAAATCTGCAGTACTAGCATGTTGATATGAAAATATTCATCACTTTCAACACTAGAGGTATCATAAATAGGATCTCCAAACTATCTCCAAGAATCTTCATTACAAACATGCTTTACTTCTAGGAAAATATCATCCATAATATAAAAAATATCATCTATCGTATGATCATATAAGGGTTTGACCCCATCATTTATTCTCTCGAAACAAGCAAGCCCTACATTGTTCCTTTATGATAAATTTGCTCCTAAAATGAAACCGGGATTACTTCAAAAGTTTGTTTGAGGTAAAAATAGGCATAGAATCATTCATCAACACAAGTGGACAAAAATATTTTTTTTTTTAATTATGGATCTTGGATAGGCTTCTTAGATGTATGAAAGTGAAATCACTATTTTTTATGATGAAAGCTGCATCAATTAACTGTCCTATTTCCAAGAGTGGTTTTGCTCATTAGTAGGTATGATTAAGTAATACATGCTCTGTTGAAATTTGAAGGGCAAGTTTTGACTAGTAATATAGAATACAACTTATTTTACCTTTTTGTCTTCACAATCAGTATATGTGTCTGCTTTTGATTTGCAAACCATTCTTGTGAATGCTGCAAAAGGACATTGTGGTTCTCTCTCTCTATATATATGCTTTTTTGGAAATATCTCAGTTTCTGTCAGAGAGAGCTGTGCTATGTAATATACAGTGCCTTTTGTTTCATATGTACACAGATATATTTTAGTTGGTTGGACTTATATTTTAGTTTGCAATGTGGCATTGATTTTAAGAAGCTAGAGTAGTAAATTCTCATATCCTTAAAAGTAACTGACCAGGTCAAATGATATGTTGATCCTGGTCAAACTTGATTAAAGTCTAGTGTTAATAGAATGAATGCTAGAAGTCAATGCAAAGAAGAATTAAAAACCAGGACATATTTTGTAAGATCCCCAACCCCAAAATGAGTGGAAGTGCCTTCCAATAACTAGATAGATGACTATTTTTTCCGTTCTTTATTATGATTTGTATTATGCTGTAGCTTTAAATGTAAGTTTCAATGTTTTGGTTTTCACTATTTGGGAATATTTAAGCTTACATTTTGTTAAACACTTCACAGTATTCTTCATGTAGGTGTTTCAATTGCTAAAGGTCTGATTTTATGTTTACTATTGTTGTATATATATGCTTCAAACCTTCTATTTTTTCATAATAATTCAAATGATGCATATATGGGTTTCACAAGCACTAACACCAAGAAGGTTCACTATATAACTATAGATATGGATGACCTACCCTCTCGAATTGACTAGGACGGATAAGTTTCACCGTCGAAATCAATGATGGCCAAGGTAATTCGTCGTTAACCTTGATTAGCTCACTGAGCTCTCAAAACTTGTTTCCAAAAAGATGAATAATAACATAGATACCTTTTTGGTTCAACTAACCTTCTTATATAGATTTTAGGGTTTGCATGTCACTTTTAGGGTTTGTATGCATGCCACTTTTAGGGTTTGCATGCATGTCACTTTTAGGGTTTGCATGCAGGTCACTTTTAGGGTTTGCATGTCACTTTTAGGGTTTGCATGTCACTTTTAGGGTTTTCATGCATGTCACTTTTAGGGTTTGCATGCGTGTCATTTTTAGGGTTTGCAAGCATGAAACTTTTAGGAACATTACAAATTTGATCAACTCAAAACTTATCAGTATGTTTCAAGTTGAAGAATTGTATTGATTGGGATTGCAGGTTGATGTTGGGGACTTCCTTTGTTTCAAATATTGTGTTTTATTCACACAACTAGATGATCCAAAGCGATCACTCATAAATATTGAAGTTGTTGCACATGTTACCAGACCTGAACTAAGAAGTTGTGAGGTAAGTTCAGGTTGATGATGAGAAATGTCTTGTGTTCCATGGGAGAAAGTGGTGGTCTGTTTCACAGCCAAAGTCTAATCTAATGCATCAGTTTTAAAGTTTCTGATTATAAATTCTCCTTCACAGATGCTTGAAGTTAATGAGTCGATATGGTTTGTTATAGGTTTGCTTGGTGCTTCCAGTATTTCAAAGTAAAATGAGATTCATAAAACTATATTTGTGGCTTTGACCAGGTCTCCAATACTTTTTATTTCACATTCACAGTACACCCTGATGCTCTGGAAGATGGGTTAAGGATCCTTAAAGTTCTTTCAGCAATAGAAGAGGAAGCTCGTCATGTCCTTGAACATTTTGATGCAGAAATTTTGAACTAAACCAGGACAATTTATTTGACCTTTAGCTCACTTCAAAGAATTTTATCTCTATCTTTAGTTCAGTCATAACCTTACCCATGCTACTTCTCTCTTACATATATATATGGTTGAGGTAGTGAAATGGGAAGATGTGATGATATAGAACATTGTTCTACACTCGGTGCCTATATAAAATAAATAAGGCTCATGTGAAGTTGTGTCATGTCCTTTCATATTTACATTAGAATCTACCAATTTTGAAATTAAATTCCTTAGAAATCTTACTTCATAGGATATGAGCTAGGTCAACTCTTACTTCCATGAATTGAGGTTGCATTTATTTCTCTCTTGGCACAATGTTGTGCAATCATGTTATAGTCTTCACAAGATGAGACTAGGAAAACGTGATTTGCAGTCTAGCGGAAGGACTTTATTTTCCTTTGTTTTGTTTTTCTTTATTAAAATACCTATTGTGAATAAAACGTTAGGGGGAGATCTTCGCATGGATTGATTATTTTCACACATTTTGATTGAATATATGAATTTGGAACAAGGGGTGGAAATTAGTCTAAAAAATGAAGGAAAGCAATTGTAGCCATAGATTAATAAGCTCTGAGGGAAAAGGGGTGATTTCAGACTTGTTGCTTAAGCAGAGTTTCGTGGGACTCATGATTAAAGTTTAAGTTCTCCTCAAGGTATGTGTTTTATTTTCTCTTTGAAATGATAAAGGAAGCATCAAAACATGTGCAGAGATTTTGGATTCACCTAGCATGTCAGGAATGGGTCATCCCTTAACAATACCCAAGTAAATTTACTTGAGTCTCCTTTTAGAAATTTGAAATAAATCCCTACTCTTTGGTATACATTTATATGATCTCTTTAATCTCTCTCTTGGACCTAATAAATGAGAACATTATAATTATTGTCTTGTTCGTATCGATTTCATACTTAGTTGTTTTATTATATTGATAATTGAAGTTCGATGTGATCAAGTTAGTTTGCATCCCAAATTCATTGAGATTGCATTTGTCACATTACATGTATCATAATATTTTTCTCTTGCAATCCCAGATGTGAATGTCTCTAGCTTGTGTGGAAATGTTATCTCAACCATGAATAGCTCATTCAAGAATTCATAGGTCATTAGCTGACTCAAAACTAGGTTTTAAGGATAAATTGTCCTTTTCATATGGTATTAGGCATAAAGTGAATAAGGGGTCCAATTGGCCTAGTTTACGAATCAAAATATCTCAGATGCTAATGGATGGTGCAATTTTCATTTAGCTCATGGAAAGGATAAACAAAATAGACGACATGGGAGTTGACAACTCTAAAATCGACTTTACTCTGGCAGTGAAAGAGATATGTGAGGAGTATGATGATAAAGGTACATAGAAAGAGGACTTTATGCCAGAGATTGATGATGGGAAATCTAGATCATTTATTGATGAAAGCATACTAGTGTTGCTACAAAATGGAGTATACTGCTCTTTGAAATATTCAACCCATATAAAACTTGGTTTTAAGGATACTGCTACGTGAAACCCCCATATTTGTTTCTCATAATATGCCCATATTTGTAAACGGTTTTAAGGATACTGCTACAGGAAACCCCCATATACTAGTGTTTCCCATATCAAAGTATCTTGTGTCTAATATAGTTTTTGTACACTTTCCAATGTCATTCACAACATCTACAAATACCAAAGAACACTATGAAAGTGTATTTGTGAAGCATTCCATCTCTGCTTATATTTTGCAACCACTTACATGCAATGTTTGGGAAGCATATTTGGAAGCATCACTTCTATGAGTGGCATAATGCACCTAGCAGCAAAGGGTATAATAGAGGATAGTTTTGGGAGTGGGATCTTGGGTATTGGAAAGTAAGCAGAATAAATAAGGTGATTGCTATTGATGGAGGACAAACATCACTTGTAAATGTATATATTACAGGAAAAATTATATTAGAGAAGGGTTTACAAACAATAATTGTGCCCACATATCCTTATGTGAATGGAAAAATAAATTAGAGGTTCTAGATTAGTGCCCGAAAGTGAGTTCCTAGATCGTAGAAAAATAGTGACAGATAACATTGTCAGCAATTTTGAATCTTTTAAAAATGGAAACACTTAAGAGAGCATTCAGGTTTCAAATTGTAAAGAAAATTTGAAGGGTGAAAAATATTTTGAAAATATTCATGAAAATTATGTTCCTAATGTCAAAGATCATGTACTTTCTACATTTGTGACTAAAGACAATGAAGTTAGGGTAGTTCCAAACACTTCTTCGCATCATAATTCCATTATGAAGAAGAATGTTCTCGATCAAGTTACTGGCTTGCAATTTCCCAATTGTAGGGGTGCGTGGAAGACAATCTATCGGTCAGATTTAAGCACATGCTCATGTTCAGTTGTGCAGCCATGGAAATCACCTTTTAATCAAAGTTTGACCTCTAAACCGAATTTGCAATGCTGATTCTGTCAAGGTCAATTGGAGATTCAATAATTTTATGCTTATAGACTAAGCATTTGTATGAATTTGTTTTGTTTCAGGTATTATAGTGATTATGAGATTATTTGTAGGTGGGAGGTCTGAATACAAAATATAGGAAGTTGACGACTTTTGTGATATAATTGGTTGGCTTCACCTTTAAGATCAAAGTCTATGCCTTACCCCCCTCTCTTGCCACTCTTATGCACATTCGTTCTGGGTTTTCTCGTGGTTTGAAGCACGCTGTTTTTTTTTTAAAACATCTACAGGCCATCGAATTTCTGTTTTGTCGTCCACCTATAGCCCATTGGATTTTCGACTCCCATGATATGGCATCCGACAAAGAGGTAATTGAACCGATGACTGACAGGTGTAGGATTGATGTCATATCCATCGAAAATTCAACTAGTAGACATCTAAAATTCGACGAGGAATAGTCGAAAATTTGACACCCTAGTCATCTCAAATTCGACAAGAAGACGTCGAAAATTAGAAAACTGGACAGTCTCAAATTTGATGACGTAGGGACGAAATACTTCCCCATATTAACTTGATACTCTATCGAAATGTCGATGAGGGTTGAAAGGGAGTCGAATATTCGACGAATTTCCACCGACGACAAAAAAAACATTGTTGTCGAATAACAAACACATGTTTGTTGAAGTTCAGACATGAAATTCGTCGGATTTTGGGCTCAAATTTTGTTCTTCATGCATATGTTAATCTACCTCTGAGACCAATCCCTACATTTTAGGAGCCACTCCGAGTGCCATCTGCAGCCTCCATCTATTGGTGGTAGTGGGTAGGTATTTATGCTAGTCAAACATCTAGTTACATTCAGTTATATCTACTTCAGTCAGTCTGGCACCATTTTTGCATGGATGCATGGGAAAGTGGCGCCTTTGTTCACCTACAACATCCGTTTAACTGGTTTAACTAGTTTAACTGATGGTTGAACTGTATTAGACTTGTGGAGTTATACTAGTGAGATTCGATATAAATTTCGACACTCATAGTTAATCAGTCAGTCAAGTAGATTTGAATCCGCACCAATTGATTCAAATTATTTATATTGCAATACTATTGTATACTGTTGGTATGACCAGATATTATTGATGTAATTAACTGATCAATACTTATCAGATTTTACCCAAATTTGTTTTGTTTAGTGTTCATAATTCTGGAGATTCCACTGCAATATTTTACTTGTTCATTATTGCTCTCATCTTCCTGTAGATCATTGTTCAATAATTTTACATGGTATCAGAGGCTTGTTTAGGCTAGAAGCAAGTATTGTCCGATTCCATTGTGCACCAGAAGCAGCTGAGTTTCCACATAAATCCTGTAAAAATTGCTTTGCTAACTCTGGATTCATCTAGAGAAGTATCTGCAGGTGTGACAGACTCTAAGAAAGTGCACATGTTGAGGTGGAAATGATTTACTGACATATTATTGCGAATTGAATTAGTTTTGCAGTGATATTTTTTAGGTACAACTTCAATATGGATTCGAGATTACCAGTTCCTCTTCTTACCCCATTCACAAGATATTTAGAGTGGAAATTGAAGACGATTTCATCTCTAAAGATACAAGGTCTCTATGAGGTATCTATTGGAATTGGTAAAGAGTCTTATGAAGATGAGAATGACTGGATAAATGACGGTGATCAATATGTCTGGCCTTTTTTCCAATGTTTTGCTACCTTATTGATTCTGCTGAATACCCAAAGGATCTCTGGACAGAATTGGACAGACCCTTTGGCAAGCACAATGATGATCATTCTAGCAATTTGGAGAGCACACCTAGCACCACAAGAGTTATTCCTTTAAAATTATTGGCCTCTATTCTCGCTGATGAAATTGTTCAAGATGAAGAAGAAGCAGAATCTTCAACACAATCAATTTGAATTGAAGAAAGTCTCCTTGGAATGACTCCTTCCACTGTTGCTTTGGAAGTTTATGAGATCTCTGATATCTAATCTTCTCATATAGTTGATCCAGAAGAAGACATTCGAATCTATGTTATTGAAGAAAAATTCTCCTTCCATTCTATGCAAACATTCTCCAGTGATTCTTCTATTTTAAATTATGTGCAAAGTTTACCAGTGATTGCTTCAGAAAATGAAGACGAATTTGATTTCTCTATCTCTAGTGTTGTTGCTAGTGTGCAGAAATGTAATACTTTGGATATTTTGGAAATAATATCATATTTTAGGAGTGATCCATTCACTCTCTTTAATATAGAGATTCCAACAAATTCCCACATGATTGTGTGCACCAATACTCAGAGTTCTTTTGAAGAAGGAGAAAACTGTGCATCTACCATTTCGCTGGGGCACTTGGAACCTTTGTTCCACACTCTTGGATATGATATGACCTTATTTGGATCTGATATGACCTTATTTGGTTCAATTTTTAAGTTTCAATACTCTCCAGTAATACTTGTAGCTGTTCTCATCAATTTTGGTGTGAAAAATCAAGTACCAAAAGTCTTTTTCAAAATTGTTGCTGGGGATTTGATGTCAGTTTTCTCTCATGAGTTTGCTGATATTATATTTTGTGAATCATTGGTTATTTTTGAATCTATATCATATTATGGAGCTCAAGCATTCACTCTCCACAGTCCCAGGGCTTCTCTACCTTTCTATTTAATCGCAAGCTCATCTCCTCACAGAACTAGTAAAGATGGAGACATTCTGCATTCGCTTGGACACTTGCTCCTAACACTTGGAGCTGATCTTACCTCAGTTGGTTTGATGTTCAAGGCTGCAATATGTCAATTGCTTGGGTTTTCCTCACATGGTTTGAATTCTCAAGCACTTTTTCTCTCTCATTAGTTGATCTCAGTTGCTCTACATGGGTCCATTTTTCATCTAATAGTTGTCTATGTTCCTGATTCACTTGAACAAATTCTTATTCTTCCAAAGAGGAAAATTTCTCTAGAAATAATCATTTAGTTTGGATTCAGAGATTCACATGCACAGATTCAGGATGTTGTTGCACAGAAGAACCAGAATACTGCTTTGCTTCTGCATAGTGCTGCAAATTGCAGCAAACGATTTTGCAAGTTTTTAGCTTGTTTTTCCTGATTCACTGCTTAACTTGAGGGGGTTTTCCCCATGAGGTTTTTCCTATTTCCCTTAGTTTATTAAGTAGCTTTTAATTCTTAGATTGTATGGGTGACCTATTGGCATAGTTTCCAGGGCCCAATAATTGTCCAAGTTAGGATTAAGGGGGGGTGTTAGGATTATTAATAATCCTCCATTGTCCACATATAGTCTATATATCATATTTTATAACTTAGGAGTCATTTATTATGTCTGGTGCCATTGGGTCTAGTAGTGACATTTGGGTCCACCAGTGTCATTTGGTCCACCATTGTCTTTCGGTCCATTGGTACCAACCACTAGAGTATGGGGGACACATAGAGAAGTTAATTGACACTTACTACATGTTCATGCATCAATTAATATACCTCTAATACCAATCCCTACATTTTAGGAGCCCCTTCTAGTGCCATTTGCGCCCTCCATCAGTTGGTGGTAGTTGGTAGGTAGTTATGCTAGTCAAACATCTAATTATATTTAGTTATATCTACTTCAATAGGTCTAGCTCCAGTTTTGTATGAATCCATGGGAAAATGGCACCTTTGTTCACCTACCACATCAGTTTAATTGGTTTAACTAGTTTAACTAATGTTTGAACCGAATTAGACATGTGGAGTTAGACTAGTGAGCTTCGATAGTGATTTAGACACTCCTAGTTAACCAATCAGTCAAGTAGATTCGAATATGACCCAACTGATTTGAATTATTTATATTGTAATACTATTTATACTACTGGTATGACCAGATATTCTTGATGTAATTAATTGATCAATACTTATCGGATTTTACCTAAATTTGTTTTGTTCAGTGTTCACAATTCTAGAGATTCCACTGCAATATTTTACTTGTTCATTATTGCTCTTATCTGCCTGTAGATCATGGTTCAATAATTTTACATTATTAAAGGTTCATAATGCAAAACAAAGATTCGACCATGGGATAACATGGCCTCTATAAGTAGCAATCCAACTTTGATGGTAGTTCTGGAAAGAGGAATGAATTCCATTTCAAATATTTCTTTGTTCCTTGTTGTCCATATCTTCCAACATAGGAATTTGGGGATAGAAATCCATATTATTTTGAGAACTAAATTGTGAAACACAGAGCCTTAGAAAATTCTTTTCGATTAAGAAAAAGATCCTTCCATTGTGTTGGAAGGGAAATTCTATATTTAAGCCATGAAAGAGATTATTCCCAAACTTATTTGGTATAATCACAATCCAATAATAAATTCTTGGATGTTTCTTCCTCTTTTTTACAGAGAATACATCTTGATAGTCCTACAATTTGTCTTTTCTTTAAATTGTCATCAGTAAGGATTATGTCATGGGTGAGGACCCAACAAAAAACACTGATTTTAGGAAATCCATTAGAGAGACATATCTTATGCCACGTTATTGAGGGCGGAGGAAAAGGGAAAGAGTGGATGAGACTATCGTAGCCTTTTTTAACTGTATAATTATCATGCATTTCCCATCTTTTGATGTCTCTAGCCGAGTTACTAATGGGAGCTTCACCTTGGTGCAATGAAAGGAGGGACTAAAAGGGGTGTTCAATATCATTTGGGATGCTAAGCTATTTCCAGTTGCACCATATTCCATAATGATACCAATTTGAGATGTCATATAAAGTCCTTATATCCTTGCTAAGCATCCATTCTTTGAGATCCCTCAAACATTATTTATTTACCTAAGGAGATCTCACAAGAATTTGATCATTCCAAAGGTAGATTTTTTCCCCTTTCTTGTGATCCAACAAACACCATCTTGAACCATGTTAAACACCAACCTGCATAGTCTCCAGATGCCAGAACTGTTCCCCTCACAATTCCATTGATGTAATGCATAGGTTCTTGGGCAACCTACACATTTCTTCCTCATAATATCTTTCCACCATGATGATTCTCCACAGATCAATCTCCAAAACAAATTAGTTCATAGGGCGATATTCATTAAGATCAGATCTTTGATTCCAAACCCCATGAGAGACCAAATCCCTTACTATCTCCTGGTTGACTAGGTGGAATTTTTTATTATATTTCCCACCTTGCCAAAGAAATATTTGAATTTCCTTGCTTATATTTATCATAACACTAACATGAGTAAGAAATCAAGAGCTTTGGAAAATTAGAAGGAAAGAGAGGAAAAACTTGATTAATTTTTTTTTCCTACTGTATTTAACCAATGGAATCCCCAAGAAATTTTTTTGTCTTTAATCTTTTGAATGATGTGCAACCAATCTGTTTCTTTTTCATTTTTTTTAATTTTATTGGTGTGCCCATATATTTGAATGAGGTCCATTTATACTACCCTACAAACCCAAAGAGGAAATAAATTCTTTGCCAAATTCTAGGAGATATGTTCCAACTATAAATTATGCTTTTACTACCATTATCCATTCTTCATGAAGCCGCAATGAACACATTGAGGACAAATTTTCAAATCACTAATCATTTAAAAAGAAGAATATCCTCCAATAAAAATTGTGCCATTCACAAACTAGCATGATTGGCATAGTTTACTCCTCGAGTGAGAAAAATATCAGATAGAGTCTTGTCCTATCTTTCCTTTTCCAAATTCTCATTGAGTGATTATGCCATAATGATATGCAACAAAGGAGATAGGGATCAACCTTGATAGATTCCATAGGATTCTTGAAAAAAGGGGATGGCCTCCCATTGAATAGGGGCATAATCCATGGTCTTCAATTTATGCTTTGACCCATTTTATGAACAAAAGAGAGAATTCAAACTTGTTTATCACTGCATAAATGAAATTTTTCCTCACCTTATCAAAAGCATTAGTTACATCAAGCTTAATCATCATACCTTAATCATCTCGAGTGAAGCTATAATGCATGGCTTCCTAGACCATAATGATGTTGGATGTGATATGCTTCTTAACTTGAAAAATCCCTTGATCTTTAAAGATAATGTTAGATATAATTCTCTTAGCTGCTAGAATTTTTGTTAATATCATATATGTTGCATTACATAATGAGATCACTTTGAAGCTTGCAAGAGAGGAGGGTTTAGACTCCTTTAGAACCTTAATGTAATTTTAAATTAATTTATAATATTTGAGAAAAAAATATGAAATGTGAAAGGAAATACCTATAAAGACTCAAAGGAAAATGAAATTAAGTACATTGAAAGTTGATATGAGAAGGATTTGGAAAAAGACGAAGAGAAAGATATGACATTGAGCTTAACCAAAATCATATGAAGAAATGTAAAAGCACGAGGTTGGTAGGAGTGCAACCACGAGATATCATCTTGGTGTTGTGCTATGAACAGAGTTGTGGGAGCCTCCCCTAAAAGATGGGATAAGATAAGAAATGTAAAAGTACTTATAAGTGAGTGATATTTATTGGTGTTTGAATAATGAGCTATAGTTTAGAAAATGTTATTGATATTTAATTTAATGTCATTTTAACATTTATAAACTATTAAAATCAATTAATAATATTTGAAAATTGATAGGTATAACTCCCGATTCAATTCTATTCCATTGACATATCATACATTTATACATTTCATGTGGCGGTTGAGAACCAGCCTTTTCACCTTCCTATGCAACTATTCATATTCCTATTTATTTATTTATTTACAATATATAATCTTGGCGGATTATATTCTAACAATCCCCCTCTTAATCCGAAGGGGTGTTCTTAAGTCCGAGCATGGTTCTGAATCTTTCAAACTTTTCTCGTCCAAGCGCTTTGGTGAAGATGTCTGCAACTTGATCATTTGTGGAACAATGTCGAAGATGGACTGTCTTGGCCTCTACATGATGTCGAATCAAATGATACTTTGTGTTGATGTGTTTGGTTCGATCATGGAATCTAGGATTCTTAGCCAGCTTGATTGTAGAAGTATTGTCGACCAACAATGGAGTGGAGTTCTCTTGTTTTTCTTGCAAATCTTCAAGTATCTTCCTGAGCCATACTATTTGT
>LPNX010243518.1:580015-614363 GCA_001517045.1 Pseudotsuga menziesii | reverse complement strand
TCCAACTTTCTTTATAAACAGTGTTGCATCATCAAGATCAAAATGTTCGAAATTTAACTTCAAAAGATGCTCAGTTAACTTTTCATACCATGCGCGAGGCACTTGTTTTAGGCCATACAAGGATTTGACAAGCTTGTATACCTTTTGTTCTTTTCCTTTCACAACAAAGCCTTCTGGCTGAGACATGAAGACATTCTCTTTCAAGTCTCCATTCAAGAAAGCAATCTTCACATCCATCTGATGAACTTTCCACCCTTTCTGAGAAGCTAAAGAGAGTAAGGTACGGATGGTAGCCCATTTTGATGTAGGAGAGAACGTTTCTTCATAGTCAATTCCTTCCTTCTGTGCATATCCTTTTGCTACAAGCCTCGCTTTGTGCTTGTCAAGTGATCCATCTGATCTGTATTTGTTCTTATACACCCACTTGCAGCCAATTGGTTTGGTTCCAACTGGAGGGTCAACCAGCTTCCAAGTTCCATTCTTTATGAGTGCATCATACTCATTCTACATAGCTTCTTTCCACTCAACTTGAGTAGAAGCTTCTTCAAAGGAATTTGGTTCAAAGTTAGCAGATAAATTAAATTCACAATCAAATGATACATCCATGTCATCACCTGAATTATCTGCTTCTCCTCCATCTTCATGTCTTTTCGAACTTCTCGTTCCCGTCTTTCCAACCTCATCAGGATGGACACTTTCAAGTGTCTTTGTGGCCCATTTAGGAATCTTCCGTGATGGTCCTGGTTGATCAGCTGGTGGTGCTTCATCATTGATTGAGAGTCTTTCAATTCTCTCAATCACATCATCTAGTTGAATCTCTTGATCAGGTGAAGTAGCAGGAACTTCTTCATGCGGGGGAGTTGGTGCTTCATATGGGAATTCCAAAGGTTGATCCAAAATAGGAATCCCCCCTTCAAGGTTTGGAATTTCATATTCATTTTCAGAATATGTCTTTGGATGAGGATATTTTTCCAAATGATCAAGTTGTCTCTCAATGGACTGGTCATTTTTATTAGTTTCAAGAAAAATGACATCTCTAGAAATAACAAATTTCTTGTTTACCTCATCATACAAACGGTATGCCTTGGACTATTCTTCGTACCCCGGGAAAATGCATTTTCTGCTTCGAGCACCAAGCTTGTTTCTTTGCTCCTTTGGAATCAAGGCATAACAGGTGGAACCAAAAACTCTGAGATGCTTGACTGAAGGGAGATGGCCAAACCACATTTCATGTGGAGTCTTGTTATCAAGCGCATTTGAGGGACTTCTGTTTCTCAAATATGCTGCACATTTTACTGCATCACCCCAAAACATTAGTTTTACATTCTTGAAAAACATCATTGAGCAAACCATATTCATTATGGTTCTATTCATTCTTTTTGCTACACTGTTTTGTTGAGGATTGTAGGAAACAGTAGTCTGATGTGCAATTCCATGTTGGCGAAGATAATCTTCAAAAGCATTTGAAGTGCATTCTTTCCCATTATCAGTACAAAGTGTACCAATTTTTGATTGTGCTTGTTTTTCTATCAATGCATGAAAATCTTTGAATGTTTGAAATGCTTCTGATTTTGTCTTTAAACAGTAAATCCAGCACATTCTTGAGTAGTCATCAACAAATGTCATAAAATACTTATTCCCATTTGCTGAAGGTGTTGGCATTGGGCCACATAAATCAGAATGCACTAATTCTAATTTCCTACTTGCTCTTAAATTAGATTCATGGAATGGCAGCTTACTATGTTTCCCTAATATACATGCATCACATTTGTTCTTCTCTTTGGGAATGGTGGGCAAACCAAATACACCATTCTTTCTCAACAAACGAAGACTGTTATAATTCAAATGACCAAATCTTGCATGCCACAATGAACTAGATGACAAATTACCTTCTCCATGCTGAGAGAGGTAGGCATAGTTCTGAACTCTTGTAGATGAACCCTTTAGCTTCAGCAGTTTCCCATATTCGTATCCAGTCATAATGACTTGGTTGTCAGAGGACTTTCTTATTTCAACAATTCCATCAAACATGTGGATGGAATGGCCTTGCTGTCGAATCTCTACCAAGGACAGCAGGCTTCTCTGCAACTCTGGAAGATAAAGAACATTCTTCAACAAGAAATAAGGGAATCCAGGCATCTTCAGTCGAATGGTGCCCATTCCCTTTGGTTTAATACTTGACTTATCTGCAAAGTAAACTATGCCATCTATTGTTTCATTAAGTTCTTCAAAACAGTCTTTTCTAAATGTCATGTGTGATGTTGCACCAGTATCAAGCAGCCAACAATCTTTGTAAGATGAAAGTGAATTCATTTCATTAATTCCAAGATTACAATGTGCAACAATACAATGAGCAGAATCAAAAGATTTACTAGCATCTTTATTTTTATTGTCATCTTTCTTTTGGTTCTGCTTGTCTTTGATGGAGTCCCACGAAGCCCAACACTGATCTGATGTGTGCCCAGTCTTTCCACAATGCTTGCACTGCAAATCTGATCTTTTGGTGAAGTTGTTTCTGCCCCCTCTGCCTTTGAAATTTCTTCTTCTTCGTCCTCTCTTGCTGCAATCTCCCTTGGAAGGGTCTTTGGACTGATTCTTTTTTTTCTGAACAAAGTCAAGGGATTCTTCAACAGGCTCGCTTGATTTCTTGATCTTTCTAGACCATTTTGGATATGTTTCCTTGCCAGTGAGGACATCACCAACAATAGATGCTATAGATTGCATCTTTTACAACTGTTAGTGTAATTTACAATATTGATCTTAATATGACAAAGAGAAAAACAAATGTGATGCATGTATATTAGGGAAACAAATGTGATGCATGATACCAATTCCTATTTTGGATCAACCTTTGGAATTTCCATATGAAGCACCAACTCCCCCGCATGAAGAAGTTCCTGCTACTTCACCTGATCAAGAGATTCAACTGGATGATGTGATTGAGAGAATTGAAAGACTCTCAATCAATGATGAAGCACCACCAGCTGATCAACCAGGACCATCACGGAAGATTCCTAAATGGGCCACAAAGACACTTGAAAGTGTCCATCCGGATGAGGTTGGAAAGACGGGAACGAGAAGTTCGAAAAGACATGAAGATGGAGGAGAAGCAGATAATTCAGGTGATGACATGGATGTATCATTTGATTGTGAATTTAATTTATCTGCTAACTTTGAACCAACTTCCTTTGAAGAAGCTTCTACTCGAGTTGAGTGGAAAGAAGCTATGCAGAATGAGTATGATGCACTCATAAAGAATGGAACTTGGAAGCTGGTTGACCCTCCAGTTGGAACCAAACCAATTGGTTGCAAGTGGGTGTACAAGAACAAATACAGATCAAATGGCTCACTTGCTTACAACGCTCCCTAACCTGGGATAAAGAATGTCATAATGGCCTGGGCGATACAATAAAACTACAGAAGGCTCAATTGTTTCTGATCCTGCTTCTTTTAAAAGGCAATTGGAAGGTATTATAACTCCCTCATGAAATCGCAGCATCTCACAATGTCAAAAATACCAGTCTTCACGGAGTATGAGAAATTTTGCAGACGGTCCTCAAAGAACTCGCAGCAACAACAATATGCAAGAGGAGGAGGGCGGCTCATTCAACTCAAGAAATTAGGGTTGAGAAGAGAGCAGTCTGGCAAATGAGGCAAATGAGAAGAGAATAACGCATACAAATGAATGCGCACAGGCTGGCAAAGAGAAACACATGCAAATGGCAGACTGACGGAGTAGGCAGTCTGGCAATGGACTGGCAAGCAGAATGCCAGGACTGAAATGCAGCAGGCAGGAGTTATGGCAAATAGCCAAGCTCTGATACCACTGATGGGTCTTCAATGCAGCAAGCATAATATCATTCAGCAATGGTCTCTTCTCTACGCTGGATCACGACAGCCAACAAGAGGTCACAGCTCCCAAAAGGGAAGTCTTCATGCTCTCCGGCTCACGCTTTGTACCAACAGGTTCACTCTCCAATACTTCAGCCGCAACAATATATATGTATATATATCAATCACCAGTCTTCAACGCAATCACCAGTCTTCAATGCAATCACACTATATATGTATATATATCAATCACACTATATTTGCAGTCAACAAAAAAGGGTTACCTCCGTTCATAGGAAGAACGCAGACAACTTCACGCAGTCTTCAACATTATATCTCCCAGGAAGTCTACACACAGGCTCTTCACGGCTTCACGCTAGTGCGACTCCATGCAGAATTAGGGTTAGTGCTGAAGCAATGCTGTGCATTGCAAGGAACGTAAGGGAATAATCAACAGGCAGGCCACTCACAGGTAGTGAGATGCCAAAATTAGGTAAGTTGGCAGCAAAATAATTCAACAGTTTTGACAGAGAAAATGAGTGAGTAGTCTGGCATCCAGGAGGGCGCAGACTATGCACTGGGCAGAATTGCATAATGCTAGAACAACATGCAGCAGGTAGGAGTTATGGCAAAACAACCAAGCTCTGATACCACTGATAGGTATAACTCCCGATTCAATTCTATTCCATTGACATATCATACATTTCATGTGGCGGTTGAGAACCAACCTTTTCACCTTCCTATGCAACTATTCATATTCCTATTTATTTATTTATTTACAATATATAATCTCTACAGATTATATTCTAACAAAAATAAATATATAATATAAGAAAAAAAAGTACCTATAGTGAATCTAAGAAAAGTATAATGACTTTAAAGAAAAAAATATAAGTATATATAGAGTGGTAATAGATTTAAGAGATACAAAATATAACATTTAACTAAAAACCAAAACCATATAAAACAATATAAAAAGCGTGGTTTTTAAGTAGGAAAAATGAATAATGCATCTTAATATATGTATACTTTGAAAGGAGGTTATGCTCTAACCAACCAATAAGATCCAACATTAATTACTCCTTTGAGTAAGTAGCATCCATTTTTAAATCTACACAAACAAACTTGAAATAATGTAAAATTATTTAAATCTATTAAAGTCACTCTGGTTATGTTTGTATTTTCATGATGAATTTTATAGATAGTGAAAATGCTATTTATTTAGTTTTTCATTTTTATAATATTAATATTTAAAATTCTAATATATTCTAATATTATTCTAATAGATTAAAATGGTGTGTTTTAATATATTAATGTTAATTTATCATTAATATATATTTATTTAATTTCATATTTATTAAATATTAAAAAAATAAATAAAATATAATTTTAAGATTGTTTTTAAAATATAAAATTAAAATACTTTAATTTATTTTTCTTTAAAAATAATAATTTTAATTTGTTTACTCTATAAAATTAAGTAATAGAAAAAAAAACATTTATTTCATATATATATATATTTTTAATTTCAATAATTTTAATTATATTTAAGTTTTGAAAAAAACATTTGTTTCATATATGCATTTTTTAATTTAAATAATTTTAATTATATTTATTTTTTTATGATTTTAAATTTGTGTCTCTAATCTTTTAAAAAAAACACACATTTTTAGGTTCAATTGAGATGTTATATTTACAAATAACATCCAAAATTTCAAGTTCTATTCAAAATTTTCTAGCACCATTATATTCACGATACCCACCTATTAGAAAAAACAAAAGTAAACATAAGCTAGGTACACGAATTGTAACGGCAAACAAAAGTTGAATAAGTGGGGTCTGTCACCTGTGGAAATGTGAAGAATTCTTAACTTTCCAAAGGCAGGCCGCCTTTGAGATTGTACACTCAAAGATGATAAGAATGAAACTCATTTTATAGCCGCCCAGGGACACACGGCAGGCGCCCCCCCCCCCCCGAAAAGGTGTTGTCAATTCATCTCAAATCATTCCTATTCCTATTTATAAGGTTATCAGCCTACGTTATCATATACAATTTGTAAATTATCTTATAACCTTTTGTAAATTATGAGTCTAATTTATCTTATAAAAATTTGTAAATTCTATAACAGCAATAAGTTAGGATGGAATTTGTAAATTATCTTATTACCTTTTGTAAATTATGAATCTAATTTATCTTATAAAAGTTTGTAAATTCTATAACAGCAATAAGTTAGGACTGTCCGAGATGCTTTTTCTACACCTTTCCAAGAAGTACAAGACCTACAGTAATGGAATTTTGTTGAGATTAATAGTTGCTCTCTGCTCTCATTAACATACAACTCTCATATCATAAACACAAATATTTGAGTACAGGACGAATTCAATTTCAAGGTAGAAAGAAGTGAAACAATAAGAATGAGATCGTCTTGCATTGTGAAGATAAACGAAAATGGAATTGTGGAAACGTTGGCCGTGTTGGCGATATTACTGTTGTTTGTTCTCTGTGCTGGTCCTGATATTAATCTCTTGTTTGGATTTATGGTGCTGTTGCTGCTGCTGCCGATGTGCTTCGTTTTCTTCTCTTGGGTGGCTCCGTTACCTTGTCGTCCGGCGATCACTGCGCAACCAGCTTGTCGCCCGACGAAAATAGTAGTCTGTAGGCGCCGCTGCTGCTGCTGCTACTGCTGACAAAACAAGTAAAGGATACGCAATTGCAGGTTCTTGATTTTGTTTTATAAAATGAAATTGCATGTTCTTGATTTTGTTTTAGGGTTTTTATTATTGCTAGATCTAGGTGCCCTGCTGGGGATGATCTATCATACTTTGGTGCGAGATTTTTCACTGTACTGTAATCAATGAATTTAGCTGTGTACAGACAAACCCAATTAAGTTCTTTAAATCTTCAACTCTGTTGAAGAAAATAGAAATTTCAACAAACCATTAAATGGATTTATTTTAACTTTGGATGCGCTATGAATCTGATCAAACCTTTTGAATTTAAATGGATTTATTTTAACTTTGGATGCACTATGAATCTGATCAAGCCTTTTGAATTGAAACTTTCCATAAACACCTCTATGAATCTGATCAAACCTTTTCCATAAACACCTCAAAGGATTGGATTTAATCTCTTTCAATACTCGGTAGTTCCAAAGTTTAGATAGACCAAATTTTTATTTAATTTGAAGGACAAATCAGTGTTCTACCATTCAAAGGAATTTAAGTGAAGGGCTATCTTTAACAGAATAGATTATTTCCTGGGCAAGTAAAGTCGTTGGCTAGTAAAGTCGTTGTGGATGTCATTAGAACAGATTGTGGAATTATCCAAGGAATTCTTAATAAGTTTCATTGGAGGATTAGAGAGGCATAATAATTTTTTTTTGGAATTTTTGTTTTATCTTTTATAGGATTTTTTTTTTTATCTTTTAATTTAATTTATCAAAGTTACAATAGGCTACAGAGTCAATTGTTACAGAGAACCTGTCACAATAAATCTATCTAATTAATTTTACATACAAATTCCTCCACAATATAATATAAATAACTAAGAGAAATAACCAATAAATTCAAATATTATCATTATTTTTACTTTATTTTTAGTATTGTAAATATTATCTTGAGACAACCTAGGAAAACAGATTATATAATATTTTTAATAACATTATACATTATACATGTAATTATTAATTGTATTTATGTTTCTTCAATTTATTATATATCTATTTTTAATTTTAACTATAAATTTATATTAATATATATTTTTATATTTACCTTCATACACGTTTTTATTTAAGATTTAGGGTGGACTACCATCTATGTTTTTTCATCTACCACGAGAATGAAACAAGTGTACTTCAGAGATTGATTATATGGCAGTCCTTCAGAATTCAAAACAAACAATTATAAAAAAATGAATATAAAAAATAATTCATAGTTAGTTGATGAATGAATAACCAACAGTTCATGGAAGATAACTAGAAGAATGCTAGATAAAAAGAAAAAAAAATAAAAAAACTGATAGTTGATAAATGCATAAGGGGAAGAATGACCCTGATAACATGTAGCTAGGCA
This sequence comes from Pseudotsuga menziesii, assembly GCA_001517045.1. NCBI lineage: Eukaryota > Viridiplantae > Streptophyta > Pinopsida > Pinales > Pinaceae > Pseudotsuga > Pseudotsuga menziesii. Next base: position 606,461 of record LPNX010243518.1, on the reverse strand, counting down.
TGGATAAGTCACAGTTGAACCAGTTTAACTAAAAGAATATAAGGAATAAAAATAAATTTTCAAACTGTCTTCCATTTCATAACTATCTCTTAACCATTTGATCCCTATCGACCTGATCCAAGCCACAAACTATGTGGGTGTGCTAGTAATTTATATTTTGAACCCACATACTTTAACATGTTTAAAAATGTGCCACCAAATATTTATCTTAAATGATTCTTCTTAATATATACCATGAAAAAAATTAAAGTTCAAACCATTTCAGTAATTTTATTTGAACATTTATACAACACTAATATAAAGTCAACCCCTGTAAATCTGGCCAAGAGAACAGAATTTCTAATAAAAAATATAATTGGAGCTGCTTCTCCATACCATATGAGAGTTATGTCATTCAGGGCATGGAGCTTGCAGATGGAAAGAATTAATAGAATTTTATACTTAAAGCCCCTTAAGGGGTAGTGATTTGCAGACTGCCCTGGGTCACTGGAACCACTATGAACCAAATTGAACCTTGCTCTTTGCCAGCTGAAAATCGAAATGCCTTGCAAACCAAAATAAAATTAAGTAATGTCTGCATTTTACCTCAGCCAAATTGAACCTTGACTTGTGCCAGTTGAAAATCAAAATACCTGGCAAACCAAAATAAAATTTAATGGTGTCTGCATTTTGTATTCTCATAATTTATGCATCTTGTTTTGACAATCCTGCTGTATTCTAATAATTGATGGATTTTATTTTTTGTTTTTAACAATCCTGTCTATTTCTGATCAGTAAGGAATTGAGGCCTTTTTTCCTTTTTTTTTTAACAATCTTGTATATTTCTGATTAGTACTGTACTGAAATTTGTTGTGGTGTACTACTCTTTTAGGAGTTTGGTGGGTATAAATGCATGCCGTTTTTCCAAATCATGCCTTATCTTTGAATCCAAGTTTTACAGGCACGGGAAAACATTGAAGTACAATCAAGAATAATAAATAATCATGAGGAACATATGTACAATTACCCTGAGATATTGGTTTACCCTTGACTTTGAATTTTTAAAAATGGACAATTGTCCCGTGGCAACCCTGGTCCTCTGATGGCAATACATGCTAAGGACTAAGATAAATTTTCAAACTGAATTGCTAGTGCTAATTCAAATGTTGATTATTATCTAATCTCATCAAGCCATGAAGGCTCAGGTGTTGTTTACTTTCAAGGATTTTTTTGTCAACAAGGATCAAGTAAAGTGTTGTATTTAATAGTATAGATCCATTTAAAAGAAGATTTATTAAGCATAGAGAGATTAAATTTTTCAAAGTGCAAATTCTTTTTCAGTGGAAATATGTAATTCAGAGATCAAATCTCTCAACTTGTATAATCCAATTTTTATGGTTTTAGTTTATGTGTTGTTTTGTATATATGCAATTTTAAATAATTTAAATTTAATTTAAGTCCACAAGTTAATTTTAATAATATTTTATTATTTTTTATGAAAAGTACTTATCAACTTTATGATGAGCACGAAAGGAGTTACACATCTCTCCTTTAGTCAGTTGTATATTTGCCAGTTATAATTGGAACATGAGGTAAAATCAAATATTGTATAAGTTACTACCTATTGTATAATAATGAAATTAAAAAGAAAGCAAAGGTTATCAAATTGGACTTATTGTGGTTTGTAAATAGGGTTCTTATATATCCAAAGGCATACAGGTTTTTTTATTTTTTTTGTTTATTAAAACAAAACAAAACAATATCTATAATTAAAAATTAAACCTTTAGATTTTTAGTTTGTTATGTTGCCATGTCTTATAAGATACTTCATGTTAAAGCCCTTTAGCAGTTAAGTGTCGATGTGAAGGTGCATTTAACGTTCTTTGTAGGTGGGCAAAGTAAATGTTATGAATATGTGCTGATTCCGGAGGCTATGAGTAGAAAATATGTTGTTACTAGTAGCATTCAAGCAACTTGGAATCTATGAAGTTCAATCAACGTGGTGCTGCTCTTGTGAAGTTAACAGGTTGACTAAACCCTTTTAGCTATAAATTTATTATCAAAATATTTTCTTAGCTTGTTACACAGGAGCTTGTTGTACTATTTAAAGTATATTAAAATTAGATATTATAAAAATTCTAAAATATATTTGTAACTGGTATAGTTTCTTAATTTATGGTTGATGAACACTAATAGGTTACTAGTTAATTGCCACAAATAAGTTATTTGTTATTTATTTAGGCTTCTTTCTATTAAAATGGATTGTCTACCATTTATTGTGTGTTATCTATGCATCAGTTACAAGTTATTCATGCATAACTGACAAGTTATACATGCATCAATTACCAGCTATTTTTTATATTTTATAAAATCAATATGGACAATACACATGTTTAATAATAGTGCAACCTAAAAAAACAAAAGTGTTAATCCACCCCAAATTTTAAAATATAATAAATATTTATGAATGTAATTAAAATTATATATTATAATATTTTCATTTCTTTAATACTATAAATATTTATTGTTTAAGATCTAACCATACTTTGTTATTAGTTTTTAATTTCAAAACTCACATTTAAAATATACTTATTAATATATATTTAATTAAAAAAATTAAGACATAAGTTTTAACATGTATCTCATTGAAAAAAATGAAGATATAAATTTTAATATGTATATATCATTTATTTAAAAAATAAATAAAAACCCTTTAAACTTTGTCTTTAATCTAAAAAACCAACTTAAGATATTTGTCATGAAATTGTTGAAATTCTAAAATTAAAAAATATTTTTTTATTATAGCTGAAATTTTTTTACCATGTTCAAATAGGGTTTATGGTCGTTAAGGTGTAAATATTACATTTAAAGATAATATGTGTTAATAATATCATAAATATGTTTTTAATTAATTTTGTTAAATAATAGAAAAATGAGATATTAATCTTTCATCTTTTAATATATATATGATTTTGTAAAGAAAGGAAAAAAATTATTAATATTTAATATATTTATAAACAATTATTTGATATAATTTTTTTTTAAATATTATTTTTAAAATAATTTACAATTTTAATGAGTTTACAACATTTTCTTTTTTTCTCAATTTTCTTTTATCTAATCTATAGAAACTCAAAAATTAAATTCTAACATATATCTCATTCATTAAACTTTATAAGTTTTAACATGTATTTCATCAATAAAATTCCATGTATCTCATCCATTAAACTCAAGTTATAAGTTTTAATATGTATTTCTTCAATAAAAGAAACTCAATATATTTGTCATTACTATTATTAAAATGCTTTTTTGTTCCTTTTGAATAGTTTCTAATTTATTCATAATAATTTTTTACCTAAAAAAATACCTTACACAATGTTATTACTAGAGTTTGCACCTAGACTACCGAGCTTTAAAGTCTAAATAATCTTAAAGTTTCTTAATGAATCACTAGGTTTTTATTAAAGTTTCCTATGGATGACTAGGTTTCTTGGCTTACAAAAATATATAAATGATATGGAGATCAGGCTAAGATAACTAAAATAACTAAACAATATATGTATATGAATGATAATCAAGGATAAACATACCGTGAGTATGAAGTTATCCAAAAAGTGATAGAGTTCACTTCATATATATGATAAACATTTCAAATCATTCACAAGATTTCCAGGATAGATAACATTTATCAAGGAATAAGTGGCTTAAACTAAACATAAACATTTATCATGATAAATATTAAAACAAACATGGGCTCATCTCGAATATAACCATTCCATAAAAATATTTATATAAACTGAAAATGAAATACATCCCTGAAGGTACAATAGCAGTCTGATCTCCACACCATTTAAGTCTCCATGCGCATGCATGCAAGTCAACTGCAAATTAGAAGATAAAGTGACCTAATTAGGTCAAAAGTTAGGGTTTTCGCAGTTGAGAGTTATAAAAGAAAGATAAAGTGAATGGAGAAGTCACTTATGTGATAATTGATTTGTGGAGTCGAATTGGAGATTTCGGCGAGCTAAGTTGGGGTTGAGCACACGCTCAGCTAACTGGTGTATTTCTGCAGCGAAATCTATCTGCCCTAGTTCATCGTCAGGTTGGATCATCCAGGTTCAACACTAGTTCATCATCAGGTTACATTCAATAGTTATTCTGGGAGGTTGATTATTCATCTAGCCAGAGGGTTTCACCGTCACACTGTGTAACCGTGATTAGAGACAAAGCAATTCGTTTTCCTACCTACAGGGTTCATAACTTCCGCATGTTGCTTCCATCATCATCAGAGGGGTATTATAACCCTAGTGCACATCATCCGAGCTTCCAGTAGCAGCTTATTTATTATTCTGGAGCTTATATAGTTTGAGAGGAGGGCGCATTCACCTATGGAGGACGATTTGGTGTATCTCCTTATTCCTCTGGCATAATCCTTGCATGTTGGGACCAATCTCTTCACCATCAGCTGATCTATATACATGTATGTGCATGCATTGATTTCTCCTATTTTATAGCATCTCAGTATTTTTCTAGGGCACATATTTGCATGCAAAGTTTGGGGTTTTCTTTCCTATTTGATTAAGGAGTAAGTCTATTAGCCATCTACAATATACACATAAACATGAAAATATCAGTTTGGGATATTACACCAACCCTCTACACGTATAGTTAACACATGACTAATCAAGGATATGATGAATCCATTATATCCCTGGGTTGTGAAATTCTAATAGAATTATCTACATAATGTTTTTTTGATGCTGGAACTCATGAGAACATCAACAATCCCTCTTAGTGAGGGATACATTCTATGAGAAGTTGCTATATTGGTGAGAATTCCCTTCAATACTACATCTATATGGTACCTAAACTGCATGTGGCTATGGTACTATGATGTTTGTACTTCTCATCAAAATGATTCATTTAACAGGAATGCTTGTCTAACCATCTGGATCATTAATTTCACATGAATGTCTATATGCTCATATCCATGATGTTGCTTATCAATTAATGCTCCCTCTCTCTCAGAGAGGTATTCTCCATCATACATAGCTTGTCCCTAAAGTATACATACTTTTCCTTGGACAAAGGCTTGTTGATAATGTCGACTATATCCTCATCCATGGATATGTATTGGAGCTTCATTACTCCATTTTTTCACCATGGCTTCAAATTTTTCTACTTATGTTGTGCTGAGTGTCACAAAAGTATGATTCCTGCTAATCCAGGATATCATAACTGATCCAAGCTCAAGCAACATCTCAATATGTTATTTTTTTCTAGTGCACTTCTCTTAGTTATAGTTACATAACTCTGTAGCTTCACTTATCCACTTGATATACATCTCAAATTGTATCCACCTATACCACATAGGTAACTCAACACATGCTTTGTTGCAACCCAATATATATCCATCGACTCAACCATACACTGGCCTAGGGTGTTCACTGCAAAGCAAGTATATGGTCTGATTTTAATAAAAAATATCAAGGATCCAATCATCTGCTTGAAAATCGTAGGATCCACTAAATCCAAATTTGAAGCGAAATCTCACATCTTCTTTGGATCTATCTCCATATGTATAGCCATAAATTGTAATCCATCATCCCGAATATCAACTATGTACTCCCTCTGTCTGAGGAATATGTCATATGGTCTTTGTCACACTTATAATATGAAGAAGTAATGCATCAGTTTGGCTAATACCCTTCATCTTGAACTTTGATGTCATCTCCCTCTTTCACACGACATTGAGCTTCTGTGTTCCACACTAAAACAAGTCATCAATCAGACAACCTTGTAGTAAAGGTTAGAATCCATATCATTCATCAAGTACATGTCTATCATGAAATATTACAGTTTGGGTGCCTTCTTTATTTTGTATAAAGTCTTATATATCATCAACAAGTTACTCAATCTATGTTGGAGCATACTAATCCCTCTATATCTAAGTATCTTTTTCCCTCTACATTTAGACACTCAACACTCTCTTCATCTACGTGTCCTACACTGAAGCAACCTATTTCCTTTTTCACTTGTTGATCATGTGAATTCACCTGTATCATCTCTATCAAGTGGGTTTGTCAAGACAACCCTCCTACTCTCTCAAGGGCAGTGAATACTATCCATGACTCCCTCTAAATATGCAAACTAGTTGTTCTTCATGAGTCATCTCTAATGCTGATCAAAATTGCATGTTTTATCTTGTAGATCTACTTGAAAGTCATCATTGTCTTACATTCATGTCTTGGCAGTGTCTCCCACACATCATCTTTAATGGTGGAATGATCATGATATACTTCCAAACCTTTTTCCTTGTTGTCTCTTCATCACTACAAGGGTTGGAATCAATAGTGTGACTCATCAATTCCATATAACATGAGAAATTCTAAGGTATTGTGTTCTCTCTATAAATGTATTAATGGGATTTTCATGCCTTCTTACATCCTACAAGGATCACGAATCCATTCTGTATTCTTTCTGATTATTGCACCATCTCTTGGGAAAATTCATTGGTTCTCTTGGCTCGTCCTGATAGTAAGAAGGATGAATATGGGGATTTATAGTCTCATTCTTAGAATATTCTTGATGGAACCAATATCCCCACACCATATACTCAGGATAATGGGATACTTTTTTCTCTTAGTTGTGCCATTCAGTACCTCTAGCCATATGACTTAGGCCTCCACGGTTAATATCTACCCAGGTAGACCTCAATCACGAGTCTTCGTCTTCTTCTTCCTTAATACATGGGTATATGATGGTCAACCAAGGATTCTCTCGTCCTTCTCATCTATGAATTCTCCCTCAATAGTATTGCTCCCCAATACTGTTGAGGACACTTGATTTGAGCATAAGTTGTCATACTAGATGCATTTTCCCATAAGAACATGCATAGGTCTTTATCATGGAGCATTATCTCCACAATATTCATAGTGGACCTATTATGTAGCACATGCCATAAATGTTCACATGGATTAACTAATACTAATTAAAACAATTATTCTATTCATAAAATAACAAATCAAATCAATGCAAATAAAATTTATTACAAAAAGTATCAAATACTTATCTTTATTTGTTTTGTTGGATCCCTCTTTATTTTTTCCACCTTGCAGAAATCAATGGAGTTTCCGAGAGGGAATTCTACTTCATCGTCTGATTCGGTAGCCTTGATCTTCTTCGTCCTTAAATTCTATAACTTACTGAAGTCTTCATAATTTTTCTTCAATAAGTAGATCACTTAGTATAGGACATCATCCAAAGATGATATTGTCATTGGTGCATATGTATTTGAGTGATCTAGAAGAAATACTCTTTCTATAGATCACATGCAAAATCCTTAAGCTTATCTTCTTTTTCCTTGTCTGGAGGAGGCTCATGAACACTAGTTATTGATGCATGTTGCTTCCTCTTCCTTTTCTCTTGAGTACATTGATAATAAAGGTGACCAAACTTCTTATAATTGCAACACCTTATTTTTAAAAGATCCTTCTCTTCCCTTTAGTTGGATTTGGTCCTTTAGTTTTGTTCTTGTTTTCAAATTTTCTTCTTCCTCCTCTTCATTTTCTTGCATGAGCTATAAGAGCTTGATTTTATTCTTCTTAAGGTTTCTATGAGTTATTATTTGATAATATTCTGGTCTCTTCTTGAACACAACTAGCCCATAATCAATCAAATTTGGGTATCTCCTCTCTTCCACAAACACTCTGAATAAAAGATTCCCATGAGGAAGGAAGCCCATTAGGAATTACCATAAAAAGTTCTACATCCTCAATAAGGTATCCATTGGATTTAAGTTGATCTCTTAATTGGGAGACCTTTGTAAAGTAAGTAGCCATTGAATCTAAATTGGTCACCTTCATGCAACAAAGTTCATATCTCAAGGCTAGTCTTTTGCTAGTATTTGTTTTCTAACAATCCTACTAAGGAATAATACTTTGCTTTATCAGTATTTAACTTAGGAATATGAGAAATCAAATGATATTTTACAAAGTCTGTTAAGATCCTATTTTACTTTACTTCATTCCTGGTGTGTTTGGGTTTCTCCCCATCATCCTCTTGTTTTAAGATGTCCTTCTTTACATAATCCTATATTTGATTTTCTTCCTAGAGAAAGACTATTCTAGTCTTTGAATATATAAATTTGAAGCACCATCCAATTTGTCTTCTACTTTGATACTGAACACCATTTTTGGCAAAATCTAAAAAATCTATAAACCCTTGCAGGACTTAGGTCAAAACTGAAGTTTAGAAAATGTGAAAACTAATACCATAGGTAGATATGCCCTCCTATGGAAAATTCCAATATGCTAAGGTCGAAACCAAACTGTGGTAAAAAAAGATTAAAATTGGAAGTCCTAGTTCTTGACCTTGGTAGAGACTAGGTCAAAATTAAAAATTCACAAAACTAAAATCTGCTTCCATAGATAAGTGCACCCTCCTAGGTCAAGTTCCAATGTGATATTTTCAAGTCCAATATATGGAGAGGAGTATCAAAACCTTGAAGCCCTAATTTCTAGATTAGGGCACAAACAGTCTCTAGCAATGGCATCTATTTAGAACTTCACTAATTCCATGTTATATTTTATAACTTAGCAATATAATTTCCATCTCTTTCCACTTTTAATTCATAACTTATTTCATCCCACAATTATAGAATTATTCATTTGCAGTAGAAATAAAAGAAAGGACCACTAAAAGATAACCATGCATAAGAGACACAAAGATTTTATCTTGGGAAACCCAAACGAGATAAAACCCAACAAACTTTTCCCAGAATAAAATCAATCCAATACAAGAACAATACCAATCATGAAGATTAATCCCTAGCATAAGAATGTTCTCTCCTTCCACAAGATAACCTAATAAGGAGAGTGAGTTTTCAATAGAATAAGAGAACCCCAAATATTGTTACTTTTGATCTTGGACAACCTAGCTATATGATGCATGCTTGTGTGTGAGAGAAGTATGTTGTGAATGTGTCAAATGAAGTGTGAGAACACTTCTATTTATATTATTCAATTGACTAGAAATTTACACAATTAGCTCATCTTGTACTTTTACTTATCTTTTATTTATCATTAAGACAGCTTGTCAATTTTGTCTTCTAGGGTCAATTTACCCCTTTTACTGGGTTAGTTGTGTTCTTTCTAGTCTTCCACTTTCTATGGGACATTTATTTATCATGGAGTAGTTCGCCTTGTTGATATCTCATCACATGTGGTCATATTATTCCCTAAGAGTTCTAATGTTGATTTGACCCTACTCTAAGAAGTCCTAGACACTTCTTATATCCAATTTTCCACTTCAATATTATATTACACTTTGTCTAATATACAAAGATATAATATATTCTTGTAACATAGCCAATTCATCTCACTCTATTAAGAATAAATCACTCCCTCTACAAAGAACACCCACATAGTAATTATTGAATGTGATCTTTAGTGTACTGCCATTCCAGTCAACACATGCCTGGACTAGGATAAGCAATTGATCCCTCTACACATATAATCAACACATGACTAGTTAGGGATACGATGGGGCCATTACCTCCATGAGTCTTGAACCTCTAAGAGAATGATCTTCAGAATATTTTCATGTATGCTGGAACTCATGAGAACGTGAACTAGTTGCACTTATCCATATCACATGCCCACTCTACATCACACTTGTGATGAGTTATGGTATACCTTTTGAAGTCCTATTGAATTTGAGACAACACTTTCCTCCTATGTCTTTAAGGATCTTTAAAGAATAGGAAAACTTTCTTTAGCTGAAATATTTCAATTGCAGTCATAAGAGCACCACTGTTCCATCAAAATTTTCTTAAAGTATCCACCCTCTATCGATTTTGGATTGAACTTTACTAGTGCAACGTGATTTTTTGTCCGCACTTCTAACTAGAGAAAAATTGGACAGTGATCTGATCCCCCTCTAAGTTCAATCAATGAATGATATTTATCAAAACATTGAATAAATGAATCAAAAGCCAAAAACCTATATAATCTTTTTGAAACACTATCTCTTCCTTTTTATTATTTCTCCAAGTCATTTTTGATATAGAAGGTTACACATCTATCATATTTTGTTCTTCAAAATTGCGAAGAAAGAACTATGCATATCTTTCCTCCCTGGCACAAAACTCCCAAAATTTCAAATTAACTGTGAAATTAAGGTCTTCCCCAATTATAATCAATACTTCTCTAATATTTGAGTTTTCGAACATCTTCTCCCAATACTGGATTTTATCTCCCTTTTTCTCATTGTTCCTTGAAGTAAAACTAAATCCAAATTTTCCTTCTCTAATAGTCTAAACAGGGCCATCCTTCTATTTAAGTTTCCTAGTCCACACACATTATAACATAGAACTAGCATTACAAAAACCATGCTAAGGGAATAGATCCTCTAAGATCCCCTTTCAATATAGAGTTATTACCACTTAAAACTTGAATTACTGTGCAATCCTGAGCATGGAGAAAAAGGATTTTCCTCCCACCAGAAATGACGAAGATCCCTTATGAATTCCTCCCCGAAACCCCCAATCCCTTTTTTATACTTAGAAACCTTTGAGCAAATTTCATAGGGACACCTCTACTTAACATCCATACTATAAGGAGGAATCTTCTCACATACTAAATAAAAAAGCACATTCGTTTCTAGACCCATAGGTTTAAGAACCTTCCCTAAAATATCAAGATATGTGTCTAAAATTCCTTTTTCTATACTCATTGAAATTTGACCGAATGCTACAAAATTTTTACAATTAATATCAAGACACCTGGAAGAACAGTCTTGAAACTTACCCGTATCCAAATATATTTCCTGATGAGATACAAGAAAATCCTTCTTCTGCACTCCAATTCTCGAACAAATATTGCTTGTTATTCTGAGCTTACCTCCTTTTGAGGTGTTTCCATAAACTCCTTTTCCAACTAAAATATTCATTTGTCTTTGGAGCATTATGCTTCACTTGAAATGCCTCATTTAATTTCTTCCTCCTCTTCCTTTAAAATGAATAATCCTTCGTCCTCCATGTCTTTCTATTAAAAAGACAAGAAGCAATCCTTAGCAATATGGTCATGACTGAGACATATTGAGCACCAAAATTGTATGTTATGATATTCTATTTCTTGAACATTTATCTTCTCATCCATCTCAATTTCCATTGATTCCAATATCCCTTATTTAGTATCAACTTCCACCAAAATCTTGGCAACAAATCTGTAACACGAATCAACAAAAGATTTGACAACTTTAATTACCTTACCAAGAACAATTATTATCTTCATCAAGAGTGGCACCAACTAGTATTGCAAAGGAATCCCATGAATTTTTATCTAAATGGGTCTTAAAAGTATATTTTTTGACCAAGAATCGAATAGAGGGTGCTAATATTTTAGCATTATTATCCAAAACCCTAGAACCAATTCATTTCCATAATTTTCTAAGCATATTCCTCCCTTCGAAAAGTAAATCTTAGCTGCCCTTTACACAAAACATTAAAGGTTGGACATAGCCTAACATAGGTTTTGAGACCTTTTGAATCCATGCATTTAAATTTAAGACTGAAATGCTCCTCCCTGGAAATCGACCCACTAATGTAATCCCCATATACTCCAAAATTTAAGCCACCTTAATATCTTCTCCAATGCACATCCTTTTAACCTTTTTACACTTCTTGATAATTTTATTTCTCTTCTTCTGTATGAGTTCTATTTTTTTGTATTTCCATCTTCACCCTTGTCCACCTTCCCTAGGAAAACATTATAGTTTGGAATTTTCCCATCTTCATCTCCATCCTTCCCTTCTAAGATCTCAAAGATATTATTCATCAAAATACTTCTCCTCTGATCCAGATCTTGGGAGATGAGATGTAGAAGGCTTGGATACCAAGAGAGGAGGAGAGTAAACCTGCAAATTGTTATTAATGTATCCATGATTGAGATCTGAGGTGAGGATCAAAGAGCCTCACCTCTCAAAACATTAACTCAAATGGATTAACCAAGAATAATTCACAATGATTAACATAAAATAATAAGACCAAAAAGGTAGGATTCCCAAAATCCTTGAATTCTTTATTGAGAAGGCATAGATCCTTTTTATAACATTATTACAACGTGCCTTGGAGCCATACCATGGTTCAAAACCATGGGTTGTGAAATATCATGGATGAGAGAGGTACAATGTGCCTTGAAGTCATACAATGGAACAAAACCATGAGTTGTCAATTACCATGGATGAGAGAGAGTGGCCTCTCCATTTAATGATTTTATGACTCATACAAATGAATTTAGAACATATGACCCCTAAAATTTGGATCATTCTTCCCCCCTTAGAAAATGATGCCCCCCATCATTTCATGCTAAAAAGAGACCCATGATTACAATGTGTCAATTGCCAATGAAGAGAAGGGTTTTGTGAGGTTAACCCATAACCGTGGGTTTTATGTGGCTAACCCATAACCATGACCATGACCATGGGTTTTGTGTGGTTGAACCCTAACATGGGTTTTGTGTGGTTGACCCATAACCACGGGTTTTGTGTGGCTGACCCCTAACCGTAAGTATGGTTTTTGTGTGGTTGACCTTTAACCATGGGTTTTGTGTGGCTGAACCATAACCATGATTACATAACCATGGATTTTATGTGGTTGACCCATAATCATGGGTTTTGTGTAGTTAAACCGTAACCATGATTACAATAGGATTTAATAAAAGCCCAAAAATGGTCTTTGGTGGATTTGATGTATCGCTACAAATCCATTCATAGCTTCCGGTGCAGGTGATGAAATTGGATTGCGTTGAAGACCCATTTGAGATATTGAAAAGACCCTTCCATACATATAACATAATTTAATTTCTCTGTGGTGGCCCAAGGAGTGACAAAATATTTGTTGAATTTCAGGGGACGTGCACACACTATTTTTCAGTCGTATGATCTTCAATCATTGATATCTCTCAAACCAATAAGCCAAATGAAAAATCACGAAATACTCATTTTATATAATGAAAATGTATTTCGAATGAGATATGGTAGATCCTCTGAGATGTTTTGTGGAGTCCGTGGTAATTTTTTTAAGTTGTTGTAAGTGAGGTTGCAATGTGTACAGACATATGTTGCTTCAAACAAGCATATATCGCAAACCATGAAGGTAAATGAAAAACAAAAAAATACCCATTTTAGATGACGAAATTATATCACCAATGAGCTATGTAAGAGAATCTGATATATTCTGTGGATTTTGTGGTACTTGTTTAAATTTTCGGTACGTGAAGTCTCACTGTGTACAGACATATGCTGCTTCAAACAAGCATATCTCACAAACCAGAAAGGTAAATGAAAAACCAAAAAATACCCATTTTAGATGACAGAAATATATTTCCAATGAGTTATGGAAGATACTCCGAAACTCTTTGAGTAAGTTTCAGCATATTTTTGAAGTTTTTAGAGACGTGTTGACCTTCAGCTCATCTATCTTAGTGTTTATATGATGGTCACACAACTATGGCTGGGATGAGATGGGGTTGGACTGAGGTATCCCAAGCTCCAATAAACATGAAAAAATGATTGTAATTTGTTCCTAGGACATATTTGGATGAAATAATGTTTGATCTAAGAGTGTAGATAGCCATAAAGGATGCCAAGGGTTTTTAGAGAAACATGGGATGTTGTAGAGATCATGGAACTTCCTGCTGCAACTTAGATAGCATGTAGTTCCTAAGGACCAACTGTGATGCTTAGAGTGTGGGGCCCAGCAAATGAACTCCAAGTGTCCCAAAAGGAGGCTGAAAAATTCTGTAGATCTTTGAACCCAAACTATGCTCAAACCCTCATTCCCATGGAGAGCATACCTACTCTGGTACCACTTATCCAGATCTTGGGAGTTGAGACCCAGAAGGCTTGGATACCGAGAGAGGAGGAGAGTAAACCTACAAATTGTTATCAATGTATCCATGATTGAGATCGGAGGTGAGGCTCAAAGAGCCTCACCTCTCAAAACATCAACTCAAATGGATTAACCAAGAATAATTCACAATGATTAATAGAAAATAATAAGACCACAAAGGTAGGCTTCCAAAAATCCTTGAATGCTTTATTGAGAAGGCATAGAGCCTTTTTATAACATTATTACAATGTTCCTTGGGGCCATAGCATTTGTCAAAACCATGGGTTGTGAAATAACATCGATGAGAGAGGTACAATGTGCCTTGAAGCCATACCATGGAAAAAAACCATGGGTTTTCAATTACCATGGATGGGAGAGGGTGACCTCTCCATTTAATGTTTTTATGACTCATACATTCGAATTTAGACCATATTCCCCCTGAAATTTGGATCATCATCATCCCATATCCATCTCCCAAGGTTGTTTTTGTGTAATGTATAGTCAGAATATTGTCTCCAATCTTTTCAAAATAAATTTTAGGATTTATCTCTGTACAAAAATATCTATCCTTCTCAAAACAATATCCGCCCGTCTTCCATTCTTCACTGGAATTATATGGTTATTAAAGTTTTCTTGTACTTTCAAAACATTTGACTATCTTAAATCACATCACTCTTCCTGACATTATCCTCCTCTCTACCTTTGCTCTTGAAATAAGACTGATATGACAGGTCTTCATTATTTACATTTAAAGACCATCACTTTAAACTCCTCATCTTCAAAGCTTTCTTGTCCTCTTCCCTTCCTCGCTCTTTTTAGAGTCTTCCTCAAATTTCCCATCCACATTCAAAACTAACTATGGCCCCTCCACCTTAATAATCCTTAGCTTAGCTTTGAGAATCGAAACTAGACTCAAAACCAAAACGATAAATCCACCACGAATCTTGGATTCCATGTCATACTTGGAGCATTCGATTTGCTTCTAAATGTTTGAGCCTATCTAAACTACTTGCTTTATTTTCATCATCATGGTGGGTCCTAGCAATGACCAAAACTAGTCGTTAAAATCACACACACCAAATTCCATGCTCAAGGTGGAGTTTACACGCAAAAATTTAATAAAATAATAAAATATTAGGTAAACAAATATCTTACAATTTCGGCCTTAGCATAAAATTTAAAACCAAAGATATAAGTATTCAATTAACTAAAATTGAATGACTTAATCAAAATATTTAAAGGATAATGTGAAAGAGTCATATTTATTATAATTAAATACGAGAGTAGATCCATGTTAACTTTGTTATCTATCATGTTCCAAAAGAGATTAAATTCCTCAAGGTATAAAGCTTTCATCAAGACACATATGGATCACGTTGTTTAGAAGACAACCACTTACACATGTAGATGCAAGTTAATAGGGACTATATATATATAAGTTAGAAAGATCATATACAACATGTGAATAGTGAGTTTTTACCATACCAAATTCTCATTTTTCGTTAATTGCTCGCACTTTTTGTAAGGGTGCCAAAATTTACCATCACCAAGTTACCCCTTTACCCAACAATCCTTAAACTTTCCTCTTTTGATATACTTGGCATTGTTAATTATATTTACACTAACATAAACTGAAGCAATATTAGTACAATATAAATATATATTCAAAGATTCAAAAGATTGTTGTCAAATCGTTTATATGAAGATAATTTCAAATATTTTGAGAATGTAAACTTAATATGTAGAAAAAAAATGGTAATGAAAATAGATAAAAAATGTTGTAATGTTGTTAAACTTGTTGAAACTATAAAAATTGTTTCCTTATATCTTTGTGATTAATCATAATTTATCTCAACGTCAAAATTCCAATGATATTCAATTATGTCCATTTTAAGAACCTAAGTTTTATTAACCAAATATAACAACGGGTTGTAACATTCTAATTTATGGAAATGGTAATTGAAGGTAATAAGTCAAAAATCTATAATTATTTCAATAATTTCGCAAACAAATCGACTACAACAAAAACCATTTTCGGTGTCATTGTAACAAAAACCATTTTCATGTGACATGGTGAGTAATATATTATAGTGAATATTTACTAAAAACATTTACTTTAAACAAAGTTTGATTTTTTTTGAAATTGAATAATATCCATATGTTTCTTTCCATGTGGTCCACGTTATATTTTCACAAGATTATAGTAGTATATCTTATTTGTAAATAAACAAAAGGATCTCCAGAAGAAAGATAAATAACACGAGAATTTATCGAGTAAAACCTAGCAAACCTTCGTATATAGATAATAACTTCTGAGAACAAAAAGAAGAAGAGAGAAATTGAAAATATCTCTAGCATATATAACCCCAGAAATCACTCTCCTAGGTTGTTGTAGCGCACCTTTTCTACTAAGCTGAGTAGTTGTGAATGTGTAAAATAATGAGAAGGAGCGCCTCCTATTTTTACTAATTTTCCCTAGGAAAATCACTGGGGCCGACTTGCTAGTTTGACTGGGGCCAACCTACCTTGGGGAAATACAAATTTAATTTATATATATATTAATTCTTTTCTTTTCTATTCTTTCCTCGGGGTTTACAATGAATAATTACAACATTATAATTTCTCGTAGGAGGTACATGGAGGTACAATACAAGTACAAAAAGTTTAGCTTTTGAATTTGCACAAATTCCAACACTCCCTCTCAACGAGGAAGGTATTTTTCAGATATGGTCATCATCAACATGAGTCAACATCTGGGTCTCTTCTATACATCACATACTGAAGGTTGTCAACATGTCTTTGTTTGTCGAGAAGTGTAAGGTCTTTTTCCATCTGCAGTTCCATATACTACATGTATGTTTCATCTGTCGATGGGATCCTCCCATACCTGGTTTGAGAACCTGCACAAGCAAATGTGCACAACCATCTACTACCTGCTTGTCTCATCTATTGATGGGGAACTCCCATACCGGGCTGAGAACCTGAATGAGTAGAGAGGTACATGTGCAATCACATGACTATCTACTACCTTTCTGACTAATCTACCGATGGGATTTATCCCATACCTAGCTGAGAACCTGGACAAGTAGAGGCACCTTTGTGAACTCGACCATCTACTACCCGTTTGTCTCATATGTCGAAGGGATTTCTCCCATACCTGGATGAGAACCTGGATGAGTAGAGACACCTGGGTGAAACAATGGTAACTATCTCTCTGTCACCTCTCCCTCTCAAGAAGGGACATGTTCTCCTCTACTCCAAGTCTTCCATGAAATTATTCAAACTTCACCCTAGGAAGAGGCTTGGTGAGAACATATGTAGTCAGATCATCTGTCGAAACATACTGTAACTCGATCGCACCTTTCTGCACCATATGTTGTGTGAAGTGATACCGAATTTCTATATGCTTTGACTTTTCATGAAATACATGATTTACAGACATCTGCACACAACTCTGGTTATCACAGTGAATCACATTTTACTCTAACATTTGTCCAAACAAACCTGTAAGGATTTTATGAAGCCAAACTTTTTTTCGGGTTGTATTAGTAGTCATATACTCAGCCTCTGCGGTACTGCGTGCAGAACTTAGTACTATCAAAATCCACTAAGGTGGGCCTCAAAACAAAAAATATTGATGAGTTGTAAATACACCTTCCCCGTAAAATGCCTAACTCATAATATTTTATTATATCTCTTATGAGGCCCATTTTAGACCTCAAAATTCCCCTAATGGCTTTCTACTACACCATGAAATTACTGCAGAACCCAAAATAAAACAACATCCTGAAGTACTATTTCTATCTGCAACGCATTCATCCAATCTGAGTCCATAAACCCTTGCAATCTTAGGTCACATTCTGAATTATATCATAGACCATATCCCATTGTTCCATGTAAGTATCTGAGCACATGTTTTGTAGTAATCAATTGAATCTTCCTCGGTTCACACATGAACTGACTGAGAGCATTCACAAGAAAACATATATATGGTCTAGTTTTCGTCAGATACATCAAGGACCCAATCAGCTAGCAATACATTGTGGGATCAATCAAATTTAAATTTGAAGCAGAATCCATCAGCTTCTTCAAATTTGCATCCATCGGAGTAGCCATGGACTTGCAGTCCAACATTTTGAATCTCTTTAGTATATCGATGGTGTATTTTCCTTGACCTAGGAAAATATCCTTCTACCTCTGCCATATTTCTATTCCCAAGAAGTAATGCTTCAATCCAAAATCCTTCATTTCGAACTTAGAGGCAAGTTTCTTCTTACACCATATGATAAGTTTCTCATTTCCAATGAGAAACAGGTCATCAATATATAGTACCAAAATCAGTGGCTCCTCATCCACAACCTTGTGGTAAATGTTGGCGTCTGCATCACTCTTGGTGAATCCCAGACTCACCAAGAATCTGTATATTCGTCCATACCAAGCACGGGGTGCTTTCTTGATTCCATATAAATCCTTTTTCACGTTGCATACATGAGACTCCTTTCCATGGACGACAAATCCTTCTGGTTGTTCAATACATACTTCTTCCTCAATAATACCATTTCGAAAGGTTGTCTTGACATCCATATGATGCAACTTCCATCCCATAGTTGAGGAAATAGCAATGATCAATCTAATGGAAGTATATCGAGCCACGGGAGAAAATCTCTCATCATAATCGACTCCTCTTTCTGAGAGAACCCTCTAGCAACAAATTGAGCCTTGTATTTTTCAACACTTCCATCTACTCCATGTTTTATTTTGTATAACCACCTGGAAGTCACAATTGACTTGTCTTCAAGTCTAGGCACAATATCCCATGTGTCATTCTTCATGATGCATTGGTATTCTTCCACCATGGCATCCTCCCAAACTTGGTGCTTAGATGCTTCTTCATAAGTGGTGGCTTCTGAGTCAATAATGTGACTCATCGATTCCACATAATTGGAGAACCTTTGACGTCTTTTACTTTCTCAAAAGTACCATGTGGAGCTTCATGCCCATTTTCATCTTGTAAATCCTGTTGTGCCCATAAAGGTTTTTCCCTGCTTACTACAATATCTATGGTACCATCAACTATCTCGACTGGATCAATGGGATCAATGGGTTCATCTTTCTCTGCTAACTCCCCCTGAACTAGAGGGGGAGATGATCTCATCTCTTTTGGTTTTGGCATCTCCTCATCATCAATCTCCATGTATGATCCTCTTCCTTTCCTGACAATTATTTTTTATTCAAAGGTCACATCCCTGCTAACTTTAATCTATCTGGATCCTGGGATATAAATTTTCTAGGCCCTTGAAGATTTAATGCATCCCACAACAGTTCCCTTCTTTCGTCAAGGTTCTAAGTTTTTCCTTTTCTCCTTGGTAACATGTATGTAGACTGGAAATCCAAAGATTCAGAGGTTGCCCACTTCTATTTTTACTCTTGTGAAATCTTCTTTTAGAGTGATGTTCTTCACTATCTTATGTGGGAATCTATTTTGTACATTTACAACTGTTCTGGATGCTTATTCCCGTAAGAACATAGGTAGGATTTGGTCATCTATCATGGCTTTGGTTGCCTCCACAATTGTTCAGTTCTTTCTTTTAGCAACCCCATTTTGTTGGGGGTTGTAGGGAACTATGACCTCCCTCTTAATTCTCGCTTCCTTGCAGAAATCATTGAATTCTGTGGAGGTGTATTCTCCACCATTATCTGATCTCATGATCTTGTTCCTCTTCCTTGAAAAGTTCTTGACTTGTGCTTTGAATTATTTGAATTTACTGAGTACTTGCTCAAATTCCTTGGTCTTGAGAAAGGATATCCAATTCTTCCGGGAGTAGTCATCGATGAATGTTACATAGTAATGATATCCTCCCAATGAAGAAACTATCATTGGTCCATACAATTCAAACTGTACTAGATCTAAAATACCTTTGGATCTTCTCTCACTATCTGGAAAGATCTCTTGGCATTCTTTCCAAGTGCACATCCTCTACATGTTCCATCATGGTCTACCTGAAGCATTGATATACCTATCATTATACTCTTTACTACTGGGAGATATCTGTAATTTATATGAGCTATTATTATGTGACATAGCTCACCCAGACTTGTAGATTCGTGGAATAGGGCTTGGAATGGTAGAGTGTTCAGTTGGTACAAGTTGTCCTCTCTCATACCGATTACCTTGGTTGTATCCATGCTTGAGTTCTTGTGCCAAGAAAGTACTTTCCCATATGAGAAAGCTACTTTATATCCTTTTTCTTCCAAGACTGAGATGGAAACACGATTTCTTTTCATACCACGTACATAGAGCACATCACTCAAATGTAGAGTATCATTAGAGTCTAGCTGAAGGGAGGTGACCCGATATCCCTTCACAGTGTAGTTAGAATCATCTCCAAGTACAAAACAGATATGTGAATCATTCTCAACTACTTTTGAGATCTTTTCTTTATACCTTGTCATGTGTCTAGAAGCACCACTATCTATGACCCAAGTATCACTAGTGGTGGGAACAATACCTAATAAATTTGATATGAAGAATAATTTTGTACGATATTCATTCCTTTGTTTCTTGTGATGATGATCTTCTTTTACATCAGCAATTGAAGCTGCATGCTTCCTTTTGTTTGAACTTCGACAGTTATTGGCATAATGCCATATTTATTGCACCTATAGTATTGTGTCTGAGATAAATCCTTCTTTTGTTTCTTCCGGTCCAGGGGTGGACTTGATATCTTATATCAGTGCTTGTATTGGTAAGACTTCCTTCCCCTTCCCTTAAATTTCTTGGCATGGGATACAAACGCATGATTCTCCTCAGGTTGAGTGCCATGAGATCTTTGTTGTGCTACTATTCTCGTCTCTTCCTAAGTGCACTCTTCCCATAGCTTATCAAATTTGGGAAACTTGGTTCGAACACTTATGATTTGGATGAAGGAATCCCAAGATAGTGGGAGGCCATTTAAAGTGGTCATGACAAGATCCTTTTCCTCAAGGTTGTCTCCACTGGAATTTAGCTTGTCCCAGAGCTCGGTGTTACTCATGAAATATGAGCCAATATTTTTGGACTTTGTCATCTTCATATTTGACAGCTTATTCCTCAATGTGAGAGTCACATTGATGTTACTGTGTTCAAATAGCTTCTTCAAGGTCTTGATGATATTCCTAGCTATCGTCTTTTCTGAGATTTGAGGAACCAAGTGATCTCTAATCGAGTCCACCAAAATCATTCTTGCTTTGGCATCATTTTTCCTCCAGCGAGGTTTGTCTTCTTCGGCTTCTGGTTCTTGAACCTTTGCATTTACAAACTGTAATAGATCATTTTGTTCTAGTAGAAGAAGAACCCTAGACTTCCATGGCATGAAGTTGGAAGACCCTTATAGAAAATCTTCAACCTTTATTCCAATCATCATGACTGCAGATATGGATCAGAAACCCTAGCAGGAGCTAGGTCAAAAAATGAAAGTTGGAGTTATGGAAAACTAACTCCACGGGTGGATGCACCCTAGCAAGGCGAGTTGGGAAGAGGTAGAGTCGATCCAAAAATGTGGAGGAAGTAGGTCAAAAACTGAAACCCTAATTTCTGTTGCGGCTACAAAATTAGGTCAAAAATTGAAAGTTCTCATAATTGAATTCTGCCTTCACCAAAATATGTGCCCTCCTTAGAGAGAAATTCTCAAGGCTCTTTTCTTTCCAAAATATTGAGTAAAGGATTTGAAATATGAAACCCTAGTTTCGACAAAGTTTCAACACTGGCTTCTTCTAGTAGTGCTCTGATACCATGTTATATTTTCACAAGATTATAGCAGTATAAATTATTTGGAAATAAACAAAACGATCTCTAAAAGAAAGACAAAGAACCGAAACAAATAACACAATAATTTATCCTGGGAAACCCAATCGGAAAAAACCAGGCAAACCTTCATATAGAGATAATAAATTTTGAAAGCAAAGAGAAGGAGAGAGAGAGAGTGAAAATATCTCTCGCAAATATAACCCCAGAAATCACTCTCCTAGGCTGCTATAGCAAACCTTTCCTGCTGAGTTGAGTAGATGTGAATGTGTAAAATAATAAGGAGGGGTGCCTCTTATTTATACTGATTTTATGCAACGCATATGGCCAATCTGAGTTCGTAAACCCTTGTAATATTAGGTCACATTATAAATGATGTTGTAGACCATATCCCACAGTGCCACGTAAGTATATGAGCATGTGTTTTGCAACAATCCGTTGAATCTACCTCTATTCACACATGAACTGACTGAGAGCACTCACAACAAAACATATATATGGTCTGTTGTTTGTCAGATACATCAAGGACCCAATCAGCTAACGATACATAGTGGGATCAATCAAATTTGAATTTGAAGCAGAATCCATCAGCTTCTTCAAATTTGCATCCATCGGAGTAGCGATGGACTTGCAATCTAACATTCTAAATCTCTTCAGTATATTGATGGTGTATTTTCCTTGACCTAGGAAAATGTCCTTCTACCTCTGCCATATTTCTAATCCCAAGAAGTAATGCATCAATCCAAGATCCTTCATTTCGAACTCAGAGGCAAGTATATTCTTACACCATACGATAAGTTTCTTGTTTCCAGTGAGAAACAGGTCATCAATATATAGTACCAAAATCAGTGGCTCCTCATCCACAACCTTGTGGTAAATGTTGGGGTCTACATCACTCTTGGTGAATCCCAAACTCACCAACAATCTGTATATTCTTCCATACCAAGCACGGGGTGCTGTCTTGATTCCATATAAATCATTTTTTAGCTTGCATACATGAGACTCCTTTCCATGGATGACAAATCCTTATGGTTGTTCAATATATACTTCTTCCTCAATAATACCATTTAGAAAGGTTGTCTTGAAATCCATCTGATGTAACTTCCATCCCATAGCTGAGGAAATAGCAATGATCGATCTAGTGGAAGTATATCGAGCCAGAGGAGAAAATGTCTCATCATAATCGACTCCCTCTTTCTGAGAGAACCCTCTAGCAACAAATTGAGCCTTGTATTTTTTAACACTTCCATCTATTCCATGTTTGATTTTGTATAACCATCTGGAAGTCACAATTGACTTCTCTTCAGGTCTAGGCACAATCTCCCACGTGTCATTCTTCATGATGGATTGGTATTATTCCACCATGGCATCCTCCCAAACTTGGTGTTTGGATGCTTCTTCATAACTGGTGGGTTCTGAGTCAATAATGTGACTCATCAATGCCACATAATTGGAGAATCTCTGAGGTCTTTTACTTTCTCAGAAAGTACCATGTGGAGCTTCATGCCCATTTGCATCTTGTAAATCCTGTTGTTCCCATCTAGGTTTTTCCCGGCTTACTGCAATATCTCTGGGACCATTAACTATCTCGACTGGATAAATGGGATCAATGGGTTCATCTTTCTCTGCTAACTCCTTATAAACTAAAGGGAGAGATGATCTCATCTCCTTTGGTTTTGTCATCTCCTCATCATCAATATCCATGTCTGATCCTCTACCTTTCTTGACAAACATTTCTTATTCAAAGGTCAAATCCCTACTAACTTCAATCTGTCTGGATCCTGGGATATAAATTTTCTAGGCTTTTGAAGATTCAATGCATCCCACAAAAGTTCCCTTCTTTCCTGAAGGTTCTATTTTTTTCCTTTTCTCCTTGGGCACATGTATGTAGGCTAGAAATACAAAGATTCGGAGGTTCCCCACTTCTAGTTTTACTCCCGTTAAAGCTTATTTCAGAGTCATGTTCTTCACTATCTTATGTGGGAATCTATTTCGTACATATACAACTATTATGTATGCTTATTCCCATAAGAACATAGGTAGGATTTGGTCATGTATCATGGATTTGGCTGCCTCCACAACTGTTGAATTTTCATATGCTTAACTAAGACATAAGTATATCATTTCATTTTTCATAATAAAAGCATATAAAGCAAGATCACTGAAAGAAACAGTATCACAAGAACAACACAGATTTATCCTGGGAAAACCCTAAAGGGAAAAACCCAGCAAAAGCTTCCTCAATATAGATGCCCCAAAAAGGAAAAAGGTAAAACCAACAAGGAGATCAAAAACCTAATTCTCCTCCTTCTCCAGCAACTCCTCTCCTCCACAAGTGCACTATTCCAAGTGAGTGTGTGTGTCTCAAATGAGGAGCACTACACCTCTATTTATATTCATCCGTTTACTTAAAGTTTACTCAATTAACATGTCAGCTTAAGTTAACTCATGTAGGCTCGAGTTACACATGTAGGCTCGAGTTACACATGTAGGCTCAAGTAACCACACTGGGGTGCTGATGACCCACCTTTACAATTAGAGGGGACTACCTCATGACTCTTATTAGTTCTTCCAATTAGGAGCATCGGGGTATAATGTAATACAATAGGTTCTCCCGGTTGGACCATCGGGGACCACAAAAGATACATAAAGAATATTCTTCGAAGTTACAATATTTCAACACTCCCCCTTAACGAGAAGGGTATTCTACATCAGCAACAACAAGAGTAGAGATAGCGGACATCATCAACATCAGCAGGGTAACACATCTATAAATCATTGGAAGCTTTTCAACATCATGTAGTCTTCATCTTCAATCTTCAGTCTTCATCATCAACAACATCTTCAGCATTTTGATCTTTCAATTTTCAGCGACATATTCAGCACTTGGACCTTTCGATCAGCAACATCTTCAGCACTTTAACTGGTTCGATCAGCAACAATATCTTCAGCATTTTGATCTTTCAATTAGCAACGACATCTTCAGCACTTGGACCTTTAGATCAGCAACATCTTCAGCACTTTGACTGTTCGATCAGCAACGACATCTTCAGCATTTTGAACTTTCGATCAGCAACATCTTCAGCACTTTGATTTTTCGATCAGCAACAACATCTTCAGCATTTTGAATTTTCGATCAACAACAACATCTTCAGCACCTTGACCTTTCGATCAGTAGCAACATCATCATCATCCTATTCTGATCTGTCGAACATAATCATCATCACATTCTGATCTTTCGATCAGAAACATCATCATCATACTCTGATCTTTTGATCAGAAACATCATAATCATAGTGCGTCATCATCATACTCTGATCTTTTAGATTAGTATGTCATCATCATCATACTCTGATCTTTCGATCAGTTCGTCATCATCATCATATTCTGATCTTTCGATCAGTACGGAATCATCATCATTAGCAACAACCTACAATCCACAACTCAAAGACAAAAAGTCTTTGGATCACTTTTGGACTTAAAGTCCAGGGATGATACAATCCCACCACATTCTCGACAACCGAAGTCACCGGATACAATTACGGGATAATCACTCCCTATCACTTTAGGACTTAAGTCCAAGGATGATGCAATCCTACCACATTCTCGACGACCGAAGTCACCGGATACAATTACAGGATAATCACTCCCTATCACTTTAGGACTTGAGTCCAAGGATGATGCAACCCTACCACATTCTCGACGACCGAAGTCACCGGATACAATTACAGGATAATCACTCCCTATCACTTTAGGACTTGAGTCCAAGGATGATGCAATCCTACCACATTCTCGACGAGCGAAGTCACCGGATACAATTACGGGATAATCACTCCCTATCACTTTAGGACTATGTCCAAGGATGATGCAATCCTACCACATTCTCGAGGACCGAAGCCACCGGATCTATTATGGACAGATGTCCCAGGATGATACAATCCCTCTTCATTCTCGAGGACGGAGGTCTCCGGATCACTTTAGGAAGGTGCCCAAGGATGATACAATCTCATCACGTTCTCGATGACTGAGGTCACCAGATCTATTATGGACAGATGTCCCGGGATGATACAATCCCTCTTCATTCTCGAAGACCGAGATCTCCGGATCACTTTAGGGAAGGTGCCCAAGGATGATACAATCCCATCACATTCTCTATGACCGAGGTCACCAGTTCTATTATGGAAAGATGTCCCGGGATGATACAATCCCACTGCAACATCACTACTCCCCCTTTCGAGGAAGGTCTTTCCGAACAACACCAAGCTTGTCTTGAAAGTGTTCAAACTCTACTCGAGGCAGAGGCTTCGTCGGTACATCATCATCCAAACCATCATCATCTACGTCTTCAATATATGAATACAAATCTATCACCATCTGTATCTCTAGTATGTGAATACTAAAAGCATCATCATCTATATCTTCAGTATAGAAATACTGAAATCATCATCATCTTTATATTTAGTATAGAAATATGGAATCACCATCATCTATATCTACAGTATGTAAATACTGAAATATCATCTATATCTTCAGTATGGGAATACTGAAATCATCATCATTCATATCTTCAATATGGGAATACTGAAACATCATCATCTCTATATTTAGTATAGAAATACTAAATCACCATCATCTGCATCTACAGTATCATTATCTTCATCTTATCTTGTATGTAGAAATGCCGGATTTCTACGTGTTACGTGGAACACAGGGTTCTTTGTCATCACAACTGTGGTTATCACATAGAATCATTGTTATATCCATCTTCAAGTCAAAGAGACCTGATATCGACT
>LPNX010243518.1:537673-561611 GCA_001517045.1 Pseudotsuga menziesii | reverse complement strand
TATCTTGTTAAAATTGCACAGCACTTGTGATAGTTTGTAGAAGGATTGAAGATTGGAATTTATAGAGCACATAGGGCTTTGATAATCTTTTAAACAAGTGACTAAATAGGAAGGAATCAGGCTGCTTGGATTTGGAGAAGACCCTAGTTTATAATATTGCTTTCCTGAATTAACACCAGCTTCACAGTGTGCACATGCAAACTAGAACTATTGAATATTTTTCATACAGTCCTATTATTGATTAATGAGCATTGCTTGGATAACCTTGGCATTTTTCCTGTGTGCATTAATGTGCATAAATAAAACAGAGTATATTTGAATAATAATAACCAGTCAAGCTTCATTATAACCGGCTGTGTGTTGACTATTTAAAGTCAAGAGATTTCAGGTGTTACTCTGGCAATAATTTTAACAGTATTAGTGTGGAGTGAAGCATTAGTTCTCATAGGATTATAGTGGAGTTTTCAGATCAACAGATCATAGTTGTT
Source organism: Pseudotsuga menziesii (assembly GCA_001517045.1). NCBI lineage: Eukaryota > Viridiplantae > Streptophyta > Pinopsida > Pinales > Pinaceae > Pseudotsuga > Pseudotsuga menziesii. The sequence continues at coordinate 561,123 of LPNX010243518.1, read as the reverse complement.
GTGAAACTTATTAAGCTCTTTCAGTTGTAGAATAGATTATGAGCACTGTAGCTGAGTGTGGATTGTGGAGTGTTTAAGGGATTTCTGTAGGGTTTGTTTAATTTATTCGTAGATTGTTCTTCTGAAAGATTGCTGTAGGTAGGACTTCTCTGAAAGATTGCTGTAGGTGGAATTTCTCTGAAAGATTAGGGGTGTTTTAAAACTATCTTGCCTGCACATATAGTGTGGCAGCTCAAAGTTTACGATTGCCCGGTTGATAATTAAATTGAGGTTAATTAAGTAACATTAATTTGACCAACACACATGTGCTGGGTTGACCAACTAGGGCATTGTTGTAGGTGTGAATAGGCCAAAATAACCAGTTATCTTGTTGAATCAACTCTCCTATGTATTAAACCATAGGATATCATTGCATGAAGGCAAATAAAGTTAGATTAAGGTCAAAATTATGTAGTAAGGATGTATCACTGCTCCAACACCCCCCCCTGATCCAGACTTAGTACAATCATATCAAAAATATTTATTAAGGCCTTGTCAACTAAGGCACAAGTCACATTTTACAACAAATTTTATTGATCCATGTAACCTAGGTAAGGAGGAAAACCTCATGGGAAAAAACCTCCCCTCAAAAAATGGATATGGCAAAGATAAAAAAATGTCTTCAACGGGTCCTCTTCTTCACTCGAATGAGCTGAAAGAACAACTTCTTGGTGATGAACTTGGTGAAGATGTTGTGGATGCCAAGATCATGCATCAATGCATCAAAGTGCTGTAAACAAAGGCCATGTGGATATGTCCTTTGATGGTCATCATTTGATGATGGCGGGGAATCATAAGAATGTATTTTGCTGCAAGTATGCTCTGATCTAATAGCATAATCAACCATGGAAAATATATGTCTGCAAAATCTTTCCCAAATAACATCAAAAGATTCAAAAAAATCTGCATTATGTGTAGTTTCCATATCATGAATAAAACCATGAATCTTTCTCCCAATTTGATGAAGCACCTTCACAAATCTATAGCAAAGCTAATGAGCCTTTGACATGTCAGAATATATGTCATACACAGTAGAAAACATCAAAGGTATGGTGTCTCCATGAGCAAATGGATCCATAGGAAGAGAAGAGTGAGCTACTAGATCACAATTGCAATTGAGCGAACCTGGAAGGTCTGGAGACTTGAGATTTGAACCATGGGTGGTGAAAGCAAGTCCAGACATATGGAACAACAGCCCCATGAAGGCCAATGATATGGCTGTCCAACCAATGAAAGACATACAAGACATAACCACAACATATACAAGAGACATAGCATTGGAATTTAGGCAATTTTCTAAATTTCCAACTAGTGAACTTGAGGGTTGATGGATCTTTTGGTCATGATATGGTTGGGGAAATGAGCCAATGAATGTAATATGTTGCATATCATCCTGCATATCATCTTCAGAATCATAAATGGAAATATGTGAATGGATTGGGAAAGGGATTTCAGAAGGCACATCAAAAGCTAGTGAAAAATTACTAGTTTTGGGAGGAATCTTTGATGAACTGACTGGGAATTTTTTTAAGGAAGGGATGGAGGTTTCAAGTTCTGATATATCAAAATGTGAATAAAAAATAGAGAAAACAGAATTTGGTTTTACCGATGCACCCAATGCATGCTCATCCTTACCATTTCTTTGCTTGTGATCCCATCTTTTTGCAAATTCTGGAAGAGCAATATGGTTCTCCTCAAGGAGATTGGTCATGATATCCATTTTATTTATGAAGAAAGATTTATCAATATGTGAACCTCTGTAATAATCAAATGTGGGTCTTTCTCTCTTGTTTCTCCTCCTCCTGGATCTTGAGCTCCCATCAGTAGAACTAGAGCTTTTTGAACTTGATTCCTTCTTGTTTTTCTCCTTTTGCTTCAAATCTTTATTCTTGCTCTAGGATTGATTTGATACACCAGCAGCAAGGGCTTGATCCTTGCATTTGATGATGGTACCCATTTGTATGAGATTGTCCTGCTCCTGAGTCAAAGACTCCATGAAATCTGCTAGCGCGAGCATCTTCCAATTTCTAGTTGTAAGTTTGGTAGAGTGAAATGTCGAAACATATACAGAATACTCCAACCCCAACTTATAAAGAATGGACAAGATAAGATGATCATGTTTCTTCTCTATGCCACATTGTTTTAGCTAAAGTACTAGTGCTTTAAACTTCATGAAGAAGTCTTCAATGGTATCGTAGTGAGTTGGGCTCAGTGAGATTAGCTCATTCTCAAGATGATGGCCTCACATTTCATCTGTCTTTCCAAATAGTGACTCAAACTTGACCCAAACTTCATTCGGTGTGCCAAGACTTTCTATGTGAAAGAGAAGTTCTCTTGAAGTGCCGAGGCAAAGAATACCGAAGGCCTCATCAAGCCTATTAAAATACTTAGCTTTCTCCACAACAAAATTTGCTCATTATGAGTTCCCATGGTGACTCGGTAAAGGCCCTTGGACCCCAACTGGATGACCATCTCGGCATTCTACTCAAAATAATCTAATGGAGTAAGAAGAGCTTGATTTTTCTCCATCCTAGTTGTGCAACCTGTGACAAAAAATGTTGTTAAACCTTCAAAGTAAACACTCAAGTTTTCTAGAAATATGCCCTAAACAACAACTCAAACCTCACAAGATTTGTTTGAAGCTCCAACCAAATCTGATACCATGTAAGAATTTACTAATCAATCAGATCTAGGAGCTAGAACAATATTCACACATGAATTGTTTGACAAAATGTGCAAGAGAATCAATAAAGAGACAAAAAATAGCTGGAATAGCACATATGAATGGTGCTAATTATTGATCATATTATTATCATACCTCTTGTAGATGTTATGGTACACATTTATAATACATTGGACAAAATTCGAGTGGCTCTGGCAGCCAATTTGGAAAGTACACGTTTCATGATGAGCTTTGACCTCAATCCCCCCTAAGTGGACGAAAGGAGATCTAACTCATCCCAAAAAGTCACGAAACCTCATGTGAACGTTGGTGAAGTGTGTTGGGTCATTAATGAGTCCTAGACAAGCATGGGTGATAAGATAGAGGTGAGTGGGATGCTCTAGGTGGCAATAAATGCTCCTGGGAGAGCCAAAATGGACCGAATACACCACTAGTGCCCCATAGTCAAACCCAGATCACCCAAATCAAGGATGTAGTGCCCTAAGGCATTAAATGAGGTGCACATGTGTTGGGTTGACCAACTAGGGCGTTGTTGTAGGTGTGAACATGCCAAAATAACCAGTTATCTTGTTGAATCAGCTCTCCTAAGTAATAAACCATAGGATATCATTTCATCAAGGAAAATAAAGTTAGCTTAAGGTCAAAACTATGTACTAAGGATGTATTACTGCTCCAACAATAAAAAAACTTATTCATAACAATAAATAAATATAACCATTGCATATTCATAGACAACAATGAATACTTATCTTTTAAAAGAAGTAGATCCAAGCAATTAGCTGTGTGAGAGCACTTTTATGCCAACCATAGGTATCAATTGTAGATGCCACCCACAACATGGGTTTTGAGGCCATTAAGCCGAAGGAAACACCGATAGGATTCACTCTCTTTCAACCCATCCCATTTTCTCTCTACATGATTAACCAACCTACTCACCATTGATCACTACAAGCATCACATTTATTCATTCCATCCATGGAACTCTCTGCCACTTCCCACACACCACAAGTAATACCTACTCTTTCTCTACTCAATAGTACCTCATAGTACCCAACCCTCACATTAATAGTCCAACTTGTTATATGCTTATAGAATATTTCCTACAAGATTGATTCATGGATTCTCAAGCATCTAAAGAGTAGCAAATATTCAATGGGTAAAGATTTCCTATCTTTCCCAACCTCTATGCTCACCTACACCCATCACCTTCACTCTATTTCCTACAATTTTCCTCTTCACAATGCTATGTTTTGTTTAGTTTTTATTGTTTGGTTATTGACAATGGAGAAAATATCATGAAGGAAACCTAGTGTATAAACTCTCTTTGGATGTGGGTGAGCTAGGATGGAGGCATGATGTTAGGTGGAAGCCAGGTGGTGCACCCAGTCTGATGTGTGGGGATGATCAGTAATCATTTTGGAAAGTGGGAATCAAGGAGGATGTATGGGAAAGGTTATGTTTACAACCTTTGCATAGGAAGAGAGTATGGGGGAAGGGCATATCCAAGAGGGGGATCAAGCATGTGGTACGAGCTATAGGAAAAAATTGGATGCAACCATTATGGAAACAAATGGGATGGATGATGGTTGTTGGTGACATAGGACGTATGTACCTTGGTTAAATTTGGAAGGATGGTGTTGGGAACTCTCAACATTTTCGAGCTCTATCTGTATGGTTTACATTGGTCGATGGGTTATGTTAATTGGAAATGTGAAGGGTGGTAGAACGGGCTAGTACGACTCTAGAGGGAGGTTGGTCATCATGAAGGGGATAAATACTGGTAGCATGGAGCTAAAGGGTGCGGTGGGAGGTTCTGAGGTGAAGGGGAGAAGGAGGGTGTGCCAAGAAAAACTCCAGGATACCCAAAATGAATGGAAATATAGGATCTCCATCCCTCAATCCATTTGCACATACTTGGAGTTGTTGGAGGAAGGCGTCTGGTGTGAAGTAGAAGAGAATGCCCTGTCTTTGGAGGAGACGACGATGGATAAGTGGATTTAGGACCCTCGATATTCATGAGGGAGGAAGGGGTTGCTCGAGAGGACTGTGACCCTGTATTGGGTGATTAAGGGGATGACGTCTCGGGTTTAGAAAGGGAAGAAAAGGAGAAATAATATGAGGTTCTGGTGGTATTTTAGAAGGAGCTCTATGTAGACACCCACTTGCTTCACATGAAGATTGATGTAGTTGGGAAAGAATTGGGAATTCCATTTCTTCCCCAGATGGGGGTGGGAATTCCTCTGTCTAGAATGGAGCGGGAAACTTTTCAATATCGCATGAGAGGTCATGGTGTTGTTGGGCCGAATGCTCAACCTATCGATTTTTAGGTTCCTTAGTAGGTCGTGTTTTAACTATTTCTGTCTAGTATGTTGTTTTTTGTCCAGTCAACTAGTTGTTTATGTTCAGTAATAAGGTTCTCTCTGTTTGGAAGATTAAGTTTCGATTGGTGTAGGTAGATGATAATGAGAATTGCTTTCAATTTTGGGTTGGGGACCCTCTATTTTTCTTTGGGTCTAGTTCTGTTCATCTTAGTGTCTGAATGTAAACCCCATTTTCTCCTCCGAAAGAGGCATTTGAGGGATTTCCATTTCTAATTTGTATGTATGAGTAGAATATGGAATGATGATTTAGGAATTTCCATTTCTAATTTCTAATTTCTCCTAACTTTTTAACTCATATCAACTATGATGATTTAGGAATGTTGTATCTATTGATCAAATAAATGAGGTTACGGGGCCCTAGGTCACATTGGAGCGAATGCGAGAGAGAAAGATCTCTCATATACTAACCCCCAAACTTGTGTTGTGTGCTATAATCACCCATTACGACCATTATCATGGTGAGATATGCTAAGGTGACAGAGTTATGTACCTTTGTAGTAGATTGTTGTCGATTTGGAGATGGAGCTATCTTGTTAGGCCATCAGCCCATTTGTTGAAATAAATAGAGGTGTAGAGAATGCGGATCATCTTATATTTTGTGCAAGAGATAGTGTAGAGAACGAGAGCCATCTATGTTGATCATGGAGAAGGTGGAATCATGAGGATTAATGAGTCTCTCGATGTTTCCTTGAGCCATAGAACATTACGTGGGATGATAGGGGTGGCACCCTATGCGGGGTAATACAACTCCTTATTATAATTTATTATATTATATATATATTTTTTACTTTGGTTTGATTTTTTTAATTTTAAAGTATATTGAGACCCTTTCCATACATTTTTATGTCGGGCGGTGACATATATAAATTGGTAAATTGTATTAAATCTAATGGAAATGGTTTTTTTTTTTACCAAAGTTTTGAAAAGTTGTGAAATTTTTATATTAAATGCAATTTTTAAAAAACCATTTATTCAAGTGTTAATTGGTTTGCATTTGCTGACATTCGACCAAGTGATTTATGCTTCCCATCATTGGAGGTAGAGTATACGTCATATCATGTTATGATAACAATAAACCCTTGTAAGATGAAGTGTTGCATATGCGTTAGTCTTGGCAATTACATTTAATTGGATTTTAACCTCAATGTTATTGAACTTGTTGCGATTCAACCCCTTTCCCTCTAACCTCCCACTTATGTCTCTTAGTCATGTGTGAATGGATCTAGGAGATTATCGTGCCTCCTTAAATTACTTGATTAATTAATATGTCATGAATCAATGTTGCAAAAATGATTCCATCCATGGTCCAGGTGATCCAGATGGGTATAGGTGGCCACCCACCTATTCCACTAGCTCAAAACAATTTTCCATGTTGGCAATTTTTTAGTGATTTCTACGGTTTTTCGGGTCCTAATCTTCTAGGGCCGTTTTGAGGCCCTAAACAACGTTTTTGGCGATTTGAGGGGCCAAATGGTTGCCAGACATTTATTTAGATCTAGTTGAAAGTTGTAAAGCTCAGATAGACCTTTCCAATGGGCTATTGAGCACCCTCAAACGAAGATTGTATGCAAAATTTATGACCCCAAGAAGTTAATTGTTTAACTAACCACCTAGGGGGCGCAAACTTTGTGATAATTCATATCCTAGGGTTAGGTTTAGGGTTTCTAACTCTCCAAGGATTTATGATAAAATGCCCTTGAACCTCCTTTTGTATTCATCTTGTCATGAGTGAGCATAAGCACGACATCTCTTCTCAGAGATACAACTACCACCATTCTAGTTGTTTTTGTTTTACAATTTGTTATGTTTCATTCATTTAATAGAATATGAGTTTACTGCATCATCGTGTTTATTTCCATATATCTATGTATGTGAATATATATATGCTCTTTCATTTCATTAACACACAAATCCGGATCACCAGCTATAACAAATGGATTAGTGTGGATGGAGTTGAGATGTTTTTCTTTATATTTATGTGTCTCTCTCTATGATAGACAATATATCTAAGGATGTTTCGTCACTTCATCATTGTATTTCCTCTGCCATGAACACAACAACTTCAAAATCTTGACATTTATAATTATAGTGAGCGGAAGAGTATTGGTTATGGATGCACAACTCTAGAGTGGTTGTATGTGTTATGTTTATTGTTCATCTCACTTTTGATTTTGTTCCAATATTCTAATTAATTATGGACAATTATACATGCTTTCTAGTGGTAATAAAAATACTTACTTCTCTCTGATTAGCCGATAGTTAATTAGGCTTAATGGGAATGCATGCTTCAATGACCACAAATGATGGTGACATGTTATGTTCATCCTTAGACATTATAGAGTAGCACCATTCGACCATGTGTTATCATGTAAAATGGCACTTCTCCGTTTGAGTACTGACATCCAATATGTAGGGACACAAAAGGACAAACTGGATTGAAGTAGCCAAAACACTATATATGGGCATGACTATTCATGCATCATCTCCTGACCATTTGAGTATAATTTCATTTGGATATTAGGGTTGCACACACGAATATTTGCACAGCAACTTGCGTGTCACACGCAAGTATGTGCATTGCAACTCACGTGTACATTGAACACACAGGTTTCCTTAAAGCAAGGGGCATGTCATAAGCGACTTGCCTATATCAATACTCATGTGTACCTTAATTTGATGTTAAAAATATATATAACACAATTAGTCCATATCAGCTGAGCCCTTAATCATAACTATCGCAACGGTCTCAACCATCCTAACCTTCGAAACCTCTCTTTTGCCTCATGTATAAATAGAGGGCATGGGATGGGGCTAATAAAATCATTCCTAGAAGAGATAAGTTATGCTGGTGGTATGCATTCAGACATCTTGGATCAGTAGAACTCAGTGTCCTTGGTTTGCAGAAGGATTACTTGTTTGAGAAGTTGGGTTGTAGCCTCACCATTGTTTGTTTATCAATAAAGAAAGTTATTCTTCCAATATTGTGCACTCTTGTATATGTTGATTATTGAATTATTTTATAATTTCATTATGAATATGTTTTTCATTAACCATTGATATATATAAGGTATTTGCATAAAGAACTTGTTCTTTGCAGGTGATTGGAGAATCCCTGGAAGCTGTGGAAGCAACTGGAAGAGGAGAAGAAAAGGCTTGGATCAACCATCATAAACCAGGTTTGCAAAGTTTTCTTCTTATTCCTATTTCAATTCCTACATAGCTGATTGTTTGCAAGTGTAGCTTAGTAAGTTGGTAACCCCAAAGACCCTAGGTTATAAGAGTGTGTTTCCCTGAACAACAGAATTGGCGACTCCATTAGGGAATCCAGCTTGTTGTGGGTCCTTCCTTTAGGTTTCCTGACCAATATTTTCTCTTTTTTATTCTGGTTGTGTTTTGTATGCTTTATCCCTTTGATTTTTAGTTGGGCATGCTCAGATCCTGTCTACTATTACTTTTTCTTTGAAAAAAAATTAGCAATACACATGGGTTGTCTTGTTGACAGTCGCATGTGTCACCTGGTATACGCAGGTTGCAGTCTGGACAGTCACGTGTCATATGCGGGTTGTCTTTATAGATAGTTGTGTGTTTCCTTTAGCTTTCTCTTGGTTCATTAGGGTTTGCTTGTCCCTGTATTTTGGCCTTTTGATTGCTTGTGAGGGTTTTGTTTCTGACATGACTTTGTGAGTATGAGGCTTGTACATCACACAATGCTTGACCTTTCAAGTCCTTGGGTTCTTTGTGTTTGACTTTCTTCATTTGTGAGTGTTGTTGGTCCTCCTACTTGTCTTTTGGGTCGAATTCTTGTGTTCTAGTTCAGTGATCAAGTCCTTTGAATACTTTATGCTCTGCACTGCACTTTGTTGTCTGAGTTTGTCATTCTCCTTTTTGTGGATCTAGTAAGCTTTTGAGTTTGTTAGTTCTACCAAGGTTAGGGTTTCTCCCATTTCTTCTTGTCAGTTGAAGTGTGTTGCTTTGGCATTTGCTTTACATCATTCACTGTCATATGTTCATATTAGTCAAATTTACCCAAGTTTGCATTTAGTTGCATTTATAATTTTTGAATTTTTTTGAAAAGAAAAGACAAAATTTTATACTTTTTGCATTAGGTTGCACCTAGTGAGCTTTTCGTTATTTCCAAGAAAAATAAAATATTGAAAGTCTTGTAGTTTCTCATTCTTAGTTTAATTTCATTAGCTTTCATTTTACAAGAAAACTAAAGAAAAATTGGCATAGCAGTTGCAATTTGCTTTGAAATTTTTATTTTTACATCATTTTTTGCTTTCTTTTGTTGAGTCCATAACACCATACAAGTTTCACGCCATTACCTCTGACTAATAACAACCAATTAAAAAGAACAACATAATTAAAAATTATTAGTCAGTTTCTTTTTTAGGCTCTTACACTAACTAGCTTAGGATAGACTTGTGGACTAGGGAGTTTTAACTGTCCATAAGTATTTGACTTCAGATGTAGCTGGCCAATCACTAGGTAAATCCTCCTCTATATTGAGTGAATCTAGGAAGCTCCTCTCACACAGGAGTTAAGCACAAGTCCGTGTGAGGACCTAGACTGAGGAGATAACCCTATGTTTCCTTGTTCGAGCGTAGATCACAATTTTTACGCATCTGGGGACTTCTGTCAATGCCACCTCTTGGGCCCCTTGTGGTGTTGATGTTAACAGGGTTTCGGGCTTTGCTACCCTACCTATGTGTACGAATTAGGCTTGCGATTGTCCCCCCAGACTCTCAGTGTATTTGTGGTAGCCTTTAGTCTCTTTGACATTAAGGATCATACATAGGTATACTACAAGGCTATTTCTAGTCTACCTTGGACGGGCATGGAAGGTAACCATGGTAGAAGGTGTGGGAGGGCGGTTGGGTGATTCCTTTGCTTGTGCCCAAGAACATCTATAGGGACGCTAAGTAACTATCCATCAACTTTCTTCTAGAAGGCATATCTTATACCTGTTTGTTTGTTTGGCTTTAGAAAAATTTTAGTGATTGTTGTGTGGATTGGATGTACTTAGTTTGCCTTTAGGAGTGTGTGAGTAAAAATTTTAGCTATGGAGGACCAACCTCTCTGTAGGTCAAGAAGGTTGCAAAACCTTCCTCCATCTGATACAGTGGAGCCTCCACCGCCCCCTCAAAGGCAGAGACTAGGTATTGACGATTCATTTGAACTAGTAGGAGTTAGCGAAGTTCCATGTGAGCTGGAACTCAGGACCAATCAGGTTGATACAACTGCAGTAGAGATAGAATACTTGTAGGCTAACTTGTTTGCAAGGAATTTTAACCCACCTCTTACTGACTTAAGAGATCCAGTGACCATCCAAGTTCTTCCTTTTGATTCACCTGTTATTGGTGATCTTGTTAGTATCATTATGGCTAGCTCTAGAGCTAGTATTTCTACCCCCACTTTAGCCATTTTGGTTGGAGGAGTGCCACCTCCATCGGTTGGTACTCCAAGACCAAATGCACCTTCTGCACCTTTATCACCAAGTAGTCGAGTGGTACAACCCCTGACTTCCTCTAATGTAGTGGGTCCTTCTAGTGGGGTTGTCACTCAGATTCCCAGTGCACCTTTTGCTTCACCCTCTTTCATGCATACTGCTCAGAGTGGTCCAAGTGGATCCTCGTCGTTTGTCCAAGGTTTCCCATGGAATGGGGGGAACATTCCCCCATCCACTCCTTATGTCGGTCCTACACCTACATATGTGGGCATGCAGTTCAGAAATATAAATGCTTATGGCCAAGGTTTCCATAAATTGGTTTCAGCCCCTTTTACGAGCTCTCCCTTTTCACTTTTTAGCGGAGGGATACCTGCTCCTGTATTCTAGACCCTAGTTTTATCTAGGGCAGCTCAAACCATTTACAATGCACCACACATGAGTAATCCACTAGCTTACAGATGGAATCCATTTTAAAGTAGTCCAACTACTTCACAATTGGTGGCTGGGGGCAACCCCACCTTTACGTTTGGGAACCAAGGGACATGTCCTTCTACCTCCTAGACTCAAGATTTTCAGGCTCTGGTTAGGCCTAAACTTCCCTTTCTGGAAACTTTAAACTTGCCAAACTTGTCTAAGTTGATGAATGACCCGGTGAGACATAGTGCCACATGGCCACCTATTCCTAGAAAGTTACCCTTGGACATCCCCAGGTTTGAGGGAAAAGTTGGTGAATACCTAGGTGCCCATATCACCACTTTCCACTTATGGTGCTCTTCAAACTCACTGAACGATGACACCGTTCAGTTGAGACTTTTTCAAAGAACCTTGACTAGATTTGCAGCAAATTGGTATATTGAACTACCCTCTGATGCATTTGAGAGTTTTTTGGACTTAGCGAATGTGTTTGTTAATCACTTCTAGCTTCCTTTCTGGTATGATGCCGGCATAGACCTATTGTCTACCTTTCGGAAAGACAAAGCCACACATATATCAGATCATATCCAAGAGCGGGGAAGACGGAAAAGGCTTATCAAAGCCACCATACCCCTCGAGTTCTTGTTAGAGTGGTTCCTAAAATCTTTATTGTCATATATATCTAAGGATGTATCCACTTTGGGGGTGACCATTGAAGAAGAGGCCATCCTTAGAGCCCAACAGATGGATTTGATATATGCTCAATCTGGGATATTATATGAAATCATACATGAGGCACAGCAGTCTACCCATAGTGTCGAGAAACCCAAGCCTGGACCCCATGCCGATGGTGTGGTTGGTTCAGTTAATTCTCCCACTATATAGTAACTAGCCAAACAACTCCACGAGTTGTCATTGAAGTAGTATATAGTGGAGACAGCAAAGGCTTCCACCCCCTCCACCCAAAATGCAAATGTTTTTGTACAATCTTTTCAAAAGGGAAATCAACAACCCAGTGGGAAAAAGAAGAAAGGGAAGAAGGGTGGGGGCAATCAAAACAAGTAGGAACCCACGAATGATGCTGATGGGGGTCGAAAAGATAAGAAGAGAGTGAAGTTTCCTTGCAAGTTGTGCTAGGCATATCACTTAACTCATCAATGCCCCCTTATTTACCAATATCAGAAGCTGCTTAAAAACCAACAACTGGTTGTCCTAAAGGATCCATTTCCCCAAGGACAGAACGCAACTTTTGTTTCTAATGTAGCTGGGGGCACTCCTGGTGCCCCTCCTGATCAGAACTACATCAATATGGTATGATCTAGTGCCTTGCTCCAAATGAAAAATACAAATTATGAGATGGAGGCTCTTGATAAGGGTAAGTCTATTGATGAAACCTCTAAGCCTCTCACGATAGAGAAGCCTGCTGATCCAATGCCTAAGATACTGAAAGGTGTTTTTAAAAAGGCATTTCACAATATGAATTCTAGGACTGCTTCTAACTACTCTGTGGTGGAATATTGGCTCAAACCTTGTGTGTGATGTTGGCGTTGGAAGTGCTACAGAGTTGTCCTGCTCAGCGGGATTCCCTCTTAGTAGCTTTAGGCAGCATTGATTTGTCAAGCCTCATGGAAAAGTTTAATATCTTAGATGTTAAGATACGCCTACCGTATCATGTGGATTTTTCAGTAGATGTCATTAATGGTGACAAAACCATTGGGCGTACACTTGTTGATGAAGGTTCTTCCACACGTGTTATGTATATTTCTTGTTGGAAGGCTTTGGGTTCCCCGAAGCTAGTTCCGTCAAATACCTTTCTGCTTTCGACGGGAGGTCTTTCCGCCCGCATGGTATCCTACCAGCTTTTGAGATTAAGCTGGCAGGGAAAGTAGTGGTTGTTGAAGTTGAGGTGATTGATGCTCCTTTGGACTATAACTTGATTTTAGGGAGAATCTGAGCTTACGCCATGTGTGCAATTTCCTCGGCTATTCTTTGGGTGGTTGTGTTTATGCACGACGGGAAGTTGGTTATTGTTCACCAACTCAGTTTCACTCGGAAGGGACGTTTGGAAACTAATGAGTCCATTGTGTGTTTGGTTGATCAGATTAGGCGGCTAATGAGTGCTTGGGGGTTGGAATGTATTTATCGTTAATGGGCACATTTGATATCCCAGCCCCTATAAACTATCTAGGTTCTACCGGTGTTGGGAAGTCTATCACGACGGTTGTCAATAGAACGGATACTTGGGTCCTTCCTTCCCATTATGAGCGTGAGGTTCCCCTGTCAGCAATGGAAGTAGCTTATCAAGTTGTTGTTAACACCACTGTTGGTCTTGTCACGACTCCTTCTACAGTCTCATGGGAGTCAGAAGAAGCTTACCTGCATGCTTGGGTAGAGAACTCTTTATATTCAAATGACTGCTTAGACATGGTTTTACCTTTGGATGAAGCCATTTTGGAAGCCATGAGTAGGTGAGATAGGATTTGTGAAGATATTCACCATAGGTCCTACTTTCTTCCAGAGCTAAGTGGAATTGAAAACCAAGAGTTCCATTTGATACTGGCGAAAGATGTTGGTCCTATCAATGTCTCTGCAAACCCTAACGTCGTCGAAAATATGCATATTGATGCAAACTCCTCCTCAGAAGAGGTTTCCATATACACTACCATGTTAAAGGAATTTCGTGACATATGTGTTTGGTCGTCTATACTAGGCATAGATCCATATATCGTTGAACATGGAATCCAAACCTATCTCGATTCAAAACCTGTTCGACGAAGACTGAAGAAGTACTATGCCTAGGCTTGGTGCTTTTTCTTGTATTTTTATTGTATGTATTTTTATGTACAATAGTTATTTGGTTAGAGTTTCTTATATCATTTGTTTCTTGTTATAGAAGTCAGCTAAGTGGTACGCAAGTTTTGCGGATGGCGCTATTCATCATACCTGTAACTTGGCTTCAGCCGCGTGGGTCATCTATTCACCCTCAGGACAGTTAGTTGCCTTTGAAGGTGCTTTCTTGGATCCTACTACTAATAATATGGCCAAATACAGGGTTGTTATTGAGTTGTTATGGGATTCTTTATCATGTGGAATCACCTGGTTAGAGGTCATACTTGACTCTCAACTCGTGGTTTCCCATCTCAATGGAGCTTATCAGGTGTGAAACCCTACCTTGTTACGTCAGTTTTTGCAGGTTAGATTACTTGAAAGAAATTTCGATTATATTTCATTTAATCACATTCCACGAAATGAAAATACAATAACTGATGCATATGCGAACAACATTCTAGATTGGCACTTAACACAGATTTTGTAAAATATACATAACAGATACATTTGGAACACATTGTAAATAACCAGGAAAAAATATATATATGTAAAAATATGTCCGTAGATAGGTCGATTTTTTATCCGAAGATCCAGTCACAACTGTATAAATATACAAAAATAGGGTCTTAATCCATAAAAATGCCTATAGATCTAGGCCTGATCCTCAACATCCTCAACTGCAGCAGCCTCTTCAGCCTCCTTGAAAAATAGAACGGCCTTGGCTACTCTCCTCAATAGACGTATCTAGGTAGTTGGGATTCCTACTACAAACTCCTGCATGACAACAAGAATCTGCTCAATCCATATAGTGGGAACTCCTTGGGTCATCTTGGACAACTTTCCTTCGAGAACTCTGAGTATACCTTGGTCCCCACCCTATACGATCTGCACAAACATGCTAGGGTGCCCATCGGGGCGTACAGGTCCAATATATGCATTTCAAAAACATTAAAATGGATTAAAACTCTTATACATATGTATATATTTTTATGATCAAAATTCTTAAAAATCAAAAAACATAAAAAGAAAAATACCGAGCTCTCCCCAAGATCCTCCCAGCAGGAGAACGATATCATTGTCTCCACAAAAATCCATTCCAGAGTACGGAAACTACGCGAGAGCCGACAACTGCCGCTCCCACCATACATAAAAGTCATTGTCGTATACACTTTGGACCGAGCCTTCGCCACCTTGATGGATAAAGACCTCTCCCCACCTGGTCAGCCTAGGCTGGTGAGGGGAAAATGTTAGTAGTGCTATTGCAGGACTGATGGAAGGCACTCTCTCAAAGAAGAATTCCACTAATATGCTAGAATATCTAAAAAAAAATCAGCGTCCTCTCTTGCAGTCAAAGATATGCTTCCTTGTGATCAGGATCATACCCGAACACCAGTCAAATACAGTCCCCTACACACACTCCACTGCAACTCTCATCTGTGTCCGAGTGGCTAGATGCAATGAGGATGATCCCACAACCCTCACTATAGTACTCACCACTACCTGTAATGGAAGTAGTGATGTGGACAAGAGGGATGCATGTTCCCTTCTTTTGAGTACCTGGTGTGCAGTAGGTGTCAACGTAGTCCTGGACACTCATAGGGTCACCTCCCCTACATGTGCCCTCGAAGTTCACAGGCATACCCCTGTAAGATAAATCCATGATGAAGTACATATCTTCCATTGATACTTCCAAAATCTCCCCTTGGAGATCAAAAGCACCAAGTTCATGGTCCCAATAGTTGATCAAATGCTCAAGAAAGCGAACATTGGTCCGCATGTTGGATGTACAAAAGAACTTCAGTAAACCACTTTGCTGTAAAACTTGCATTATGGAGCCATCTCATAGAGCATATCGATCCATGTCTTCATGTTCTCGCTCCCTCTAATCTAAAACGATGTTATACCTTCCCAATTAACCATTATTGATCATTAGAATCCATTTAATTCTTTCAATTTTGGTCATATATTAAATTTTTCTATGTTACGCAGACATGTGACTGCTCTTTAGGCATCTTGCGTGTCACACGTGGGTTTCTCTTAAGCAGGTCACGTATAAAATGCGTGTACACAACTTTTTAAGTCGCATACCTGCATGTACTGCGTAGCCTTCTTAGGGCTGGCCCAGAACATTAAAATTTTTCACCAAAATGAAATTTGGAATGGATGAAATGAAAGAGGGAGGAAAGCCAACCAACCTGACACTTGCGGATTGTAAATCGGTCCACTGATTTGTCCTCGCCGAGCAATCCAAGTTCGAGGTGAAAACTTGCCAAATTGGGTAAAAGAGTTAGATGATGTGTTTTATTTTAGTTTTTGAACTATATATAGAAAAAAAATTCAAATTTTTGGGTTTCTAGTCTATAGTTTGAAAATTATTTTTATAATTGAACTAATACCATTTCTTTTTCCCCAATGCAACAGGTTCGAAGTCTTAAAAAAGTTGCTATCCACTCATATAGAGTAGGATTTAGTCCTCCATATGTATTTATGAATCTATACCTCCGCATTTAACCCTAGGATTACCTCTTTAACTACGGACTATGGTGTTTAACCATTTTCACCTCATCTACATCATTGTTGATCTGTGGATAGGGCCTCCCTTTTCATGGGTACCCTAGTTTAGAACACTTTACTGTCTTTTGGTACCCATGCCACCCTCATGGTGAGACCCTCATTTGTCATTATTTTCATATGGTCACAAGTCAACATTGGGTATTGTTCCTTAAAACTTAATTTTGAATTCAAGTTTAATTCTTTCAATCAAACAACATCAAATGATATAAATAATAAAAAGTTGGTAATTCCGATGCCCTTGCTTGTTAGTATTTTCAATTACTCATAAGCCATCATTTAGTATCGTTAATTTAATATGTAATCTGGAATTTAAGATTTATTCTCTCAATCAAATAATAAATTACTACATAATTTAAGGTTAGTGTTATTTGTTTATTTATTTATTTTAATTTAGTTTTTTTTTTGTTAGTTGTCAAGTTTTGATTTATTTTCTCAAATTAAAGAATAAATTATTAGATAATTTAAGGTTGGTGTTATTTTATTTTATTTAAATTAGTTTATTTATTTATGTTGGTTAGTTGACATGTTTTTTTTTTCAAGTGTGGTATTCTTATGGCTAGAGGGTAATTAAATAGTCTAGATCTTGTTTTCTTGATTAGAAAAGAATATTATATGTGTATGAAAATTAGTTTTGATTTAATTAGATACACATTGGATATAATAATTATTTATGGAAGTTTTTCAAAGTATGGTTTATCAAATTGTTTTTAAGAGAATAAAAAAATTACATTATATATTAAATTATGATAAAATTTTAAGTTTCATCATTTTATTGATGGTAGGAAACTTGGGTGGAATGATTATGAAATTTTGTGGCATTTTTTCTTTTTTTTTCCTGTTACAATTTTGTGGCAAGAGTATCTTATTTTTATAGCAATAGTTGTTAACCACTGCAGTGACATTGTCACTTCTTAACTTTTGTTTTGGAAAATAAAACTACCAAGTTATCGAAATTTCCACCAAATGTAAAATAAAATTCTACCTGAAAATATGTTATGAATAAATTAACTTAATAGTGCTTACCAAAAACCAGTGCAAATTGGTATAATGAAATTCTAGCCTCTTTTAAAACTCTTTTACGGCCAATTATATTTAAAACTCTGTATAATGAAATTCTAACCTCTTTTATAGGCAATTATATTTACCGTAAAAACTTTTCTATAACCACCACAACCAGGTATGCCACCTATTAAAAAACAAAACCATACATCACCTACACAAACAGAAGTTGAGTGAGTGGGGTCTTTGGAAATGTGAAGGATTCTTAACTTTCCCCAAGTCCTTTGTGAATGTACTACCAAAGACAAAGAACTAACGTCATTTCGAACAGAAATTTTAGCTGGCGAGAAAGACACGGTTGGCTTGTCAAAAGGGGTTGTCAATTCATTTGTTATTATTATTTAAATAGGATTGTTTTTTTTTTTAATTCAGAATTTTTTATTTTGTTAAATTTAAATTTGGTTATAGTTTAATTGTAATTTTGATAGTAGAAATTGATTAACTACTATGGTAGAAATTGAAAATGATTAATCACAATGATAAAAATTGATTTGCTATTAAATTAAATTACATGTTCTTGATTTATTTTAGGGTTTTTATTATTGTTGTGACAGAAGCTAAGTGCCATGCTGAGGATGATTCGGATGATTCATCATCATAATTTAGTGGGAATGACTCATGATTATAATTGAATATTTATATTGCATTGATGCAAGGTTAATAAGTTAATTAACTCTTTTAAATGTATTAAAAAAATAGAAATTCCAACCAATTGGTATAGATTTATGCTTACTTTGAATATATCATGAATGTGAAGGGATCAAATTTCTTTGGGTGCAAACTTTTCTATAAATTTTGCACTTTAAAGAAGGTTTGCATCTAAAAGGATTTGATCCTTCTAACTCAATTAACCTCATTAGATCTGCTAAAGAGAATAGAAACTCCAATAAACCAGAATAAATTCTGTTAACTCTGAATCTACCATGGACAATCAAGGATCAAATTAATTGACCTGCGAACCTTTCCACAAATTTTTCACTTTAAAAAAGCTTTAAAATTTGTGGAAATGTTTGCAGATTTAATCCCTGTGAGCAAGTGGATGACACTAAAACAGATTTGCCACTATCCAAGGAATTTTAGTAAGTCTTATTTGAGGTTTAGAGAGGTTATCATTTTTTATTTCAACTTTACTTTAATGACTTTTATTTTATTTGTTAATTTAATTTAGTAAGGTCATAACATATTATAGATAGACCTAATTATTTTATGGAACATCAATACTTATATATATATCTTTTTCATCTATTTGTAATTTATTCATAATAATTTTGCATAAATACTTTATACAATAATTATATATTAACTTAAATTTTAAAATAATAATTTAAAAAAAATATAACTTACAGTATTAACTTAAATTTTAAAACAATAATTTAAAAATAGGTATTCCTCAAAAATATTGTGTATTAACTTAAATTTTAAACTAATAATTTTGAAAAATGGGTTCTAAATTTTTCTATTATAGTTGGTTATAAAAAGCTTTACCATGTAATTATATAATTAAAAGGTTTTTTTAATAGATACAAGTGTATAAAAAGTCAATATTTAAAAATTTTAAATTATTTTTAATTAAGTATTTTTAATGACTTCATTTGTAATATATCCATAATGTTTTTGCATACCTGAAAAGTATTAAGCTTTAATAATAATAATTTGATTTTTGTATTGGTAGTGTTTTTTTATTATCCATTATTCATTGTACTAACAAATGAATTTAGATCAAACTTCCGGGCTTTAGTTGTAAATATTAGAATTAGAAGATACAATGATATTTAGAAATATGTATTGTGTTTTTTAAGAAAGAGAAAAAGAAGATACACTATTTCTTAATGATATTTCGAAATACGTATTGTGTTTTTATAGAAAGAGAAAAAGAGAGATTTATTATTAATTAATATATTTATTAAAATTTATTTTAGAATAGTTGATCTGATTTGATTGTTATAGTATTTTATATATTATATTATATTTAGTTAGGAATGTACTTAGCTTCTATTGGTGCAAAAATGACTGTGTGCAAATAGAGGATAAAGTATGGACATTATACATGGGAGAATGAATAATTTCATTTCAATTATGTTGTTATATATATGAAGAGTTATGTGCATATGTCTATAATTTCTTCTAGTGCGTGAAAACCAAAAAGGTGGAGCACACAAACTACAATTGAATCATGAATCTAACACAAGCCAAACACATTATAAAGTATGTACATCATAGTGGGAGATGAATGATTTCATGAATGCTTCCCTAAATTTGTGTATGACATCTCTAATAAATCCTTGTACATTGGTAACAACTAATTGAGTTACCCAATTGGGTTTTCAATTATGTTGTTCAATTTATCTATCTATCTAAATACTCCATGATTAACCTTTGAAGGTTAACTCAATTGGTTGGTTGCACTAGTGTCATTGCTAGTTGCTAGTATTCTAACATGTGTTATTAGGAATATCACACCTTCTGTGGACAAAAGTTTTTCCTTTGGTCTGAATGGTTTAAATCCAGAACAAATGAGTCACAACTAGGTCGGAAGACTTTCCCTAGAAACTATAGATGCCTGGAATAAGATCCCTAATGGAAGACCTGCATAAACACATTAAATGCATGACAACATCAAAGATACTAGAAAACTATCCATAGATCCATATCAGTGACTAAGGAATCTAATAATACACATGTGAAATTATAACACAACAGATATATGGGAAAAGAACCAACTTTACATTAATAGATGAATGAAAGAGCTTACAACCTTTCCCCTTAGTGTTGATGCACTCCTTCACAAGCCTAACATCTCATCCCCGATAGCTCCAACTTGCTCCTCTATGCTCTCTAATGGATTAGGCCATGATGTTAATTCAGTAGCATAACTTTACTCTTTTCTTCTCTCCTCAACCATGGAGTATGAGCCTGGTTTTATAGGGCTCAAAGGGATAGGAATGGTTGAGAAATAGGTGGGTGAGGTGGCCATGAGATCCCCAAAGCATGGATCTCGAGTTTAACTAACCCAGGTGAGTAGGGATAAGGATAGCCATGAAGCTTTTGTTCTAGAAGCTTCGTGAAACCTCCTTTTTTCACTTTCTACCAAGGACACCGCTTATACTCCCTTATGCCAGAGCGGTGCAAGGTGAGAACCGCGCCAAAAACAAAGGTGAAAGGCGGTGGCACCCCTTGTCTTCCACATAACTCAGGCGGTGCTATATAAGGTACCGCTTATAAGCTTAAGGGTAAGAGCGGTGCTGGAGTTTTATATGTAGGATCAACATCCAAAGCACTATTTTCACTTCAAGTTTGGGATTGAGGAAAAACAGAGGTGTTTAGAGATCTTATCACATGCTAGTGACAGGAATTAGGTATAACAGAATGCCCCCCAAAGCATGAGGCTAGAGGGATACGATAGGTGAGAGATTTGATAGAGAAAGTTATCACTTCGAGGTAAGAGCCAGCTTGATCGGAGAGTATCATCAAGCAGGCATCTGCAATACATCAATACTTTGACTCATGAGTAAATGTAACCTCACCATGGCTGCAGACCAATACAAGGCAGATCCATGAGAGGAATAAACAAACATGGCTACTAGAATACAACGTAGATCCATGTGATAGAGGACTCAAACTTGGACATAGCTACCAGATATACAACGTAGATCTATGTCACATAGATGCAAATTTGAGCAAAGCCACGACCATACAAATGTGGATCCATGCTGTTACTTCATAGAATATACTCCATTGCAACCTGGGGAGAAAGCTATGAGTGCTTAACAAATACCCAGGTTCTTCGTCTCATCTTCCACAAAGTACGATTCTATCCATGTGATTACAATGTTCTGAAGTCGAACATGGTAGAAACCACTTGATTACTGGCCGATGATGTGAACCGTTAACAAGTACGAGGGAGATCACCATTGATGCAATGATTCCCAAGGTACCCTAGCACAATCTACTGAGTGTGAATAGATGTTTTGATGTTGAACACCCAGTGGAATATTTTGATCAAAGGTCAATGATGTGAACCTATGTCGAGAGTGAGAGGATCTGTCATTGAGGCATACAGATCTCAAGGTACTAAATTTTTTTCTAAGACTATTTCCCGAATGATGAGCTGATGTTGACATGAATAGTCTCATCGAAGGAGGGCCATGATGAATCCCACATCGACGACATGAAACTCAAAACAAAGTTTTGGAATGTTGTAGATAGTGTAACCATAGGACTGACTCAAAGTTCTGACACAAAGGTTGTTTTAACTGCAAGGGTAAACTTCTTTCTTCCTTTGAACATTGGGCGACACGACAAAAGACTTGGTATCACGACTAGACCAAATGGACACACAATACGATAGTCGACAATGCATTCTTTTGAAAGACTCAAAGGAGTGACATGACTCGTGAAAGTGGATCGACTTGTAAGTTAGTTGAATACCCAATTAATTGAATGACATGCAGACAAGCGCCGTGTTCAAAGGTGACAAACAACTGCCATTTAATTTGCAAAATGATTCCCTGCCCTTAATTTCCTCATCATGATAGATGAGTGCCACTTTTCATTTTTACGAGTCCAAAGATGGTAACAAACACTCATTGTAGCTCATCCGAAGACAAGTCCATTCTCATACATTTCACGAACCTGAGAAAGGAGGGGTTCGTTCCCTGAATGGATCTCTTAGTGTTTAGTTTAACGAGTCAAATGAAAGCAAACTCGGTATCGTTCATGTTTAGACAGTCTGAACGAAGACAAAAGAAAACTCCAAAGGGTCCTTTTTCATATGATTTAGTCTCCAGGGCCCGAAAAAGTGTAAAATAATACCCGAGAGAACTCTTCCAGTCATGATTGGTTGGAGTGTTCCTCTTTCATAAATAGTCTATCCGAATCGAAAAAGAGATAACCTACAATTGGAGAGACGACTTTTCAAATACTTTTACGAGTATGAAGAATACAAGTAATCGACAATCTTTTCATATTTAGGGAGCCCAAAAAGAGCTTAAAGGAGACTCCATTAGGTTTCTTTTTCACGATGAGAAGTTTTTACGAGCCTAAAAAGAATTAGAAAAAGACTCAGAACTTTGATGCTGAGTTCTAAGAGCGTGACCAAAGTGTCAAAACAAACGCTTGAGGATTTTTTTCATTTTATGGAAGTACGAAAAAGTCAAAAACAAACTCTCCATAGACTTTACTGTTCCCATTTTTACTCTTGTAAGACTAAAAAACGATCATTAATCTCTCAAAAATGACTCTAACGAACTATATAAATGGGTGTTTATACAATAATGATTTTTTGAAATATGACATAACACATAAAACCCTAAATATATATATAAAAGTCATTTGAATGGTGAAAATCAAATCATTTTACTATTTACCACTTCATTAGAGGAAATTTCAATTAAAATTGGGCCTTCCAAAAATAATACAAATTCCATGTCATCATGTATTAGCTAAACAAAATGCTTTAAAATTAAAAAAGGGAGCACCTCTTAAACAATTTTTTAATATAAATTTGGGGATAGTTATCATAAAAAAAAACTACGTTTTTGTTCGTATTTTCGACATATCTCCCTATGTTTTTACTCAAATTTTGATCAGGGGAGCTTGTTGGATGTGGAATTAAATTCCACATCCAACAAGTACCCACTCAACATACTTTTGATGGGGCATGCTACCCCAAAAACAAGAAATACTTGAAAAAACGTGGCCCAAGAAATACCGTAGGTATTTCTTTTTGGGGGGGTAGAGGGGCCTGTCAAAAGTATGCCAAGTGGGTACTCGTTGGATGCAGAATTTAATTTTGCATCTAACAAGCTCCCCCGATAAAAATGAGAGTAAAAACACAGGGAGATATGTTGAAAATACGAACAAAAAAACATTTTTTCCTTTTTTTTCCTCCAAAATTAATAAATATTATTTTATTAGTTTTCCTTAGGAGGCCCATTTTGAGTTGAAATTTCCTCTAATGGGTGAGAGTATTTTGGAGAGAATTGAGCCAGATCTTCAGTTGGTGATTCCAGGAGATTCCTCC
>LPNX010243518.1:356803-537589 GCA_001517045.1 Pseudotsuga menziesii | reverse complement strand
GGGGGGGGGGGGGGGGGGGTGTTTGGGTAGTTTTAGGCAAGCCCTAAATCCAAAAAAAGGGCACTGCTCCTGCCCCTTATGGCACAGACGATGCTCGATAATAACTGCGCATGTTCCTCTGCACTCAGGCAGTGCCACCTCTCTGTGCAAACAACGTTCAGGAGGTGTCGGCCATGAGTGGGGAAACTTGAATGGGAAAGCAAAAATGGGAGCTTTTTAATGCTTTTGGTGATTGATTATGCTTCTAATTAGCTCATTGATTGTTTTTGGCAGGTTCTAACCAATAAAAAATGGTTATATGGAAAGAACGACAACACGACGATGACAATACCTTTGTTGAGAGAAATGTCGGGTGCATAGCTGCACTGAGGGACTGTGGAATCCTAAAATTATTCTGCACTCCTAGCATGGTGTCCCATGAGTGCTTGTTGGAGTATATCCTTCATATGTGGAACCCGGAGCAACAATATTTTGAGGTGGGAGCCCATGTGCTAACTATTGAGGTAGAGGATATCTACTTTTTGACAGGATTATCCATATGGGGTGCTCATATTTCACTAACTGGTTCACGTGGAGGGAACGTGACCACCCAAGAGTTAATCAACCATTACTGCATACCTGGTACTAGAATTTATGGGAAGAAAATTCCCATTAAGGCAGTGGTGGACAATCCTCTTCATACAATTCTTTTCACTATGCAGAGGTTGGATGGGAGCCAAGGACCTCATTAGGCTTCCAGAGCACACATGCTATATGCTATAGAGGCCATGACACCTAACTGGGAAGAAGCATTACTGTCGGTCTTTAAGGACCAACTGACCAAGTGTTGACAAGGAGAGCTAAAATAGCTCAGTTATGGATCCATCTTAGCATGTTTCTTCTTTGAGCGAGTCTCTCACCTGAGGCCCCAAGTGGTATTTACAGCGCTGAGGGTGAGCAACCATTGTATGCTAAGGTGGGTCAGAATCATGGCCCGCACGGGAGCAGGCAGGGGCAAAGTGAAGTTTCGGGCTCCATTTTTCCACTGGCTAAACGACCAAATCCTCATGATTGAGGATTATTTGTATACGGGTACTGACTTCAGGGGTGACCCTAATCTACCACTTCCACCTGGTGCGCAGTGGGGAGACATTGGTAAGAAACAAAACCCTAAAATGGAAATTTGTGTTTTTGTATTTTAATGTTTTTTATTTTTTATGTGTAGTAACAAGACCTAAATATCTTCATGCAAATGTTGGACTAGCATGACCTGGGGGATCTTCTCCACTAGACAGGTGAGCGGGAGCTTGGTTTGTTCAACGGGGTGACGACCCAATGGGAGAGTTAGAGGGAAACCTAGAGAGGTTGACTCTAGATATACCTAATGCATCAATAGATGACCTCCCCTTGAGGTATCAGAGGCACACTGCAAGAATGCCAAGCCACTTTAGTCGACTGCTATGCAGAGTAGTATGGGTTGTCATATGCTATCACGAGCATCACTAGATAGTTCTGCATGATGTATTACTGAAAGCTGATATAGCTTCAGGATTTTGTATGATTTTGTATTTCCTGAAAGCTAGAGTGCTTCAAATGAGGTCCCGTGACCTATTTTTGTAAAACATTTTATATATTATATATATATATATATACTTTTATTTTCGTTGTTTATATGTTCCAAATGGAAAATGTATTTACATGAGTTTTACTTGTTTTTTTTTCCAAGAAAAAAAAAGCGTAATTTCATTCATCTTTCGAGATCAAAATTACATTCAGCATATTCACATCCAGGTGAATTCCAGAGTCCAAAATATGGATCCAATAGATAGACTGCCAAGTCTTCTGTAATATAAAAGCAAAGTAAGCAAACACATATGTTTTTTCACAAGTAGCTAGATAGATCATTACATAAAAATTTTCCACAAAATATAGTATCATATCGATCAACCGATTATACACAGCCAGCATAAAACATCAATAGTATTTTGAACCCACTGTTGATTCAAGATCTGCCAATGGGATTAAAAAAAACCAGTTCGGTAAACAGAAAACAGCTATCATATATATGCTGGAAGAGCATACAACTGATAACAAAATAAGTGATATCAATATGCTTCTCAACACATTGTTCATATCGATCAGCCAATTATACGTCAGCATAAAACATCAATAGTATTCTGAACCCACTGATGGGATCAAAAAGACCAATTCGGTAAACAGAAAGCAGCTGTCATATATATGCTGGAAGAGCATACAACTGATAACAAAATAAGCTATGCTTCAGCTATACAACATTGTTCATAAATCAACCCGCGACTAAAAACAGCCTCTGTTTTACCATAAAAAAAACTGTCAACTCATATAATTTCAATGAACGACCTGTGATAAAAAGTCTGAACAATGCCTTCAATTGTTTCTTTCACCAACCAAGTGCCCATTTCCAGCCGGAGCCCTTCCTTGGAAGCTTTGTCCGCTTCCTGGTTATTTTCCCTGTATACATGGCGGCACGAAAAGGTGTCAAATCGAAGGAGGAGCTGCCGAATGGAAGATATAATGTGTGCTAATCTCAAATGCCTACACTCTTGTGTATGATTGATCCAATTTATAACATTCAAAGAGTCCCCAAGAAAATTAAGTGCAGTGCACCCTTTCTCCAAAGCAAACATCAGCAGCAATTTGAGACTCATTAATTCGGCAAAATTATTTGTGCCTCCCCCAAGCCCCAAAGACATAACAAAGAAATGAGAATCAGTTAAATAAAGAACTGCACCACCACCACACAGATTTTTCTGGGCTGCCCCATTAAAGAAATCCCATGGAATAGATCTATCTAGTTCCAATGCTAAAGACCTTCGTTCTCTAATAGCCCTGATATGTTTCGGAAAAGAATTGAAAAATCCCACTGACAGAGTACCAGTAATAGCCGGGATGCTTGAGGCATCTTTGAAAATAGCCTGATTACGTGCCATCCAAACCCCCCAAATGACCAGCAAAGGTAAAATTTTATGCTGTTTCTGGTTTGTTCTCCTCCACCATGATTCCCAAGCTTCCCCAACAGTTTCCCCTTCCCACTGATAGTTAAAACCAACCAAAATGGTAATTTCCTTCCAGACATCAAGAATATAGGAACATGTAAGAAACAAGTGCAGAGTAGATTCCAGCTCCCTTTTACATAATACACACCATCCCGGACCCTGAAAAGAGCGCTTCTGAAGAATGTCCCACGTATGAACCTTATTAATCAAAACACACCACATGAACAGCTTATTTTTGGCTGGGCATTTAAGCCTCCACAAAGGCCTCCACCACCAGACATCTTCCCTTTGATCCAACCCTGCACTAAGAACTAGATACCCAGCCTTAGGACTATAAACTCCCCCCGGATCAGCCTCCCACACCAATGAATCTTCTTGATCAGAAAGTATAATGTTAGCCCGCACCTGTTCCCGGAGGTATTGTTCCATAATGACAGTCTCCCGTACCCCCAAACCAAAGGAGTCATCCCTTCTCCATAATTGATTCCACGGTTCATTGAGCCTTGGAACAGCTAAATGATTAAGCGTGACTACCCCTTGAAGGCCTAACAACTCAATAACATCAGGAGGAAGAAGGTGTTGTTGAAAACTGCCCATCCATGGGTCCCTGCCGATCAAAACACTTTCCCCGTTGCCCACATCCCAAGCCAAATTGTTTTCGATCAGATCAAAAGAGTTAACTATTGCTTTCCGAATCACCGAGCCTCCTACATGAGACTTTCTGGGGTTTCTAATCCAATCCAGAAGACTCTCTCCATATAGATACTTCGGTTTTATCACCCGGGTCCATAGGCTGCTAGATTTCAACAATCTCCACCCTCCCTTTGCAACCAAAGCTTTTGAAAACGAAAAAATGTCCTTAAGACCCCATCCTCCAAATCCTTTTGGAACAACAATCCTTTTCCAGTTCACCCAAGGGGTAGTCTGATCTTCTTTATGTCCACTCCAAAGGAATCTAAAACAGATCCTCCTAATCCTTTCAAGGATCCCTTTCGGTATCCAAGATAAAGACATCCAATACACCGGAATTGCCTCCAAAACAGCTTTGACTAAAACTAATCTGCCAGCTCTAGAGAGCCACTTGTGACTCCATACCATTAGGTGTTTCTCAACCTTCCTAATCAACCAAAACCAGTCCTGTTTCCGATACTTGTTAGCTTTTAAAGAGAATCCAAGATATTTTAGTCCATCCTCCAAACCTGCTGTAGTATATGGAAAAAACCTCAAGAGTTCGGCCTCCTCTTCCGGTCTTAACATATGAGTAGTCAAGGAATATTTTCCATCATTTATTTCCATACCTGTGGCATTTGAGAAAATATCCAAGATCTCCATAAGAACCTTAGATTCTCCTCAAGTACCAGAGCAGAAAATCATTACATCATCCACAAAGAGTAGATGTGTAATATTTAAATTCGGAGCTATCTGAATCCCGATGAATCGACCTTCCGCTCGTGCTACTCTTAAAGCCCTGCTTAAACCTTCAGCAACCAAAAGAAAGAGGAGCGGAGACAAAGGGCATCCTTGTCTCATCCCTCTCTCGGCATGAAAAAAGGAGGAGGCCGCTCCATTAATCAAAACAGAGAAAGAAACAGCAGTTATACAAGACATAATCCATCTTATAAAATTGATGCCAAAACCTAAATGGGTTAGAAGCAACCTCAAATATAGCCAAGTGACTCTGCCATAGGCCTTAGAAAGATCAATTTTAAGAATAGCCCCTTTCAGCCTTCTAGCTTTAAGACTGTGAATTCCTTCCTGAGCCACCCCGATTGCCTCATGGATCTTACGACCTTCCAGAAAACTGAACTGTTCTGCAGAAATGTGTTCAGAAAGAATAGCCTTCAGTCTTAAGGCTATGACTTTTGAGATAATCTTATACACACAATTGCACAAAGAGATAGGCCTGAAGTCAGATAGGGTTCTGGCATTGTCAGTATTTGGGATGAGAGCTATGAAAGTAGTATTGAAACTAGCCGAAATCCATCCAGATGACCTAGAGTCTTCTATCACCTGCAACAAATCCATCCCCAAAATATCGAAGAGAGCCAGAAAAAAATCAATAGTCCATCCATCTGGCCCTGGACTTTTATCTTTCTGAAAACTTCCCATAACCACCTTAAGTTCTTCTTCCGAAACTTCCTTCATAAGGTCCCTATTGCCCTCCTCATCCACGAAACGAGGGAACATCTGTGCCAGTTTAATAACCTCTTCAATTGAGGCCTGAGGTGGAGCTTTGAACAAATGTTGAAAATGATTCACCCCACATCTGGCGTTTTCTTCAAAAGAGAAAAATGAAGAACTCTCCTCATCCTGCAGACTCCATATAGTATTTGCCACCTTCCTACCTCTGGCATAGGCATGAAAAAACTTTGTGTTATCATCTCCACTCTCCAACCAAATCGCTCGACTTTCAAGTCTCCATGCTTCCTCTTTTTCCAACAAAAGAGTATTGTGCCTACCCTCCAACCTTGACAATGCCTCTTTAGACTCTTGTGTTAAAAAACCCACCTCCATCTCCTTCATAGATCAATAGGAGAGCTGCTTCAATAGTCTTCAGCTCGGCCTCATCTCTTTTTCTCTTCGCTACTGCCCACTCCTTGATAAACACCTTAAGTCGTTTAATGTTTTCTGCAAACTGTAATGCAGCCGATCTGTCAGTTTCCCTCCCAATAGGGTTCCAATGAGAAAGAAAAAGATTTTTGAATGTCTCTTCCTGAAGCCAACATTTATTGAATTTTAAAGGGCTCGGAGGATTGTTGGGCCCCTTTTTTATTTCAAAGAAGATAGGGAAGTGGTCGGAATGACCCCCACTGCCCACCCATTGTCTTACCATGAAAAAACTGTCCACCAACTGCTCTGCTACCAAAAATCGATCAATTCTTTTAGCCACCCTAGCATCCCCACAATGATTATTTCTCCAAGTCGGTTTTAATTTTACAGGCTCAATATCCAGCAATCCCTTCTCCATCATTTTTTGCACAAAAAACCCCGCCAAGGAATCCACCTAAGCATGAGGACCCCAAACCTCATTATGCCCCAGGGAGAAATTTAAATCACTGCCCATCACTACCGAATCACCATTAACCAGCGGATTTTGTAGCAGTGAATCCCAAAAAGGAGTTCTGTTAAGATAAGGACCATAGATATTAAGCACTGAAAGAGTAATCCCCAATTCTTCAGAAAACGCTTCAACACCCAACACTGCCTCTGATCCCCAAGAGTTAATCATCTTCACATACTATTTCTCCAACCCACCGCCAGTCCCCCAGATCGGCCTTTTGCATCCAAAGTCACAAATGACCACCCAGGTAACCAGCTTTCCAGCTTCCCCTGAATCACCTCTCTTGCTCCTAAAGTCTCTTGTAGAATAATCACATCAGGATGTTCAAGAGTAAGCACCCTGATGAGGGCTGATTTCTTTCCAGGCCTAGCCAGCCCCCGACAGTTGAAAGACATGAGCTTCATAATCGACCTTTATTCTTGGCCATCTCCGATCTAAGGGCCTTTTCAATCGAAATTTGTGTTCCTCCCAACAGATCCTCCTTGGCTCTGGACTGGGCCTTGAAAAGATTTGTCTTCCTACCTCTACCTTTTCTCACAGTCGAGGAACTCTTACCCAACCCTGGAGCAGGTTTGTGGCAGGATCTTAAAAAATAACCCAACTCCGTAGAGTCTGGAGGAGAAGGACAGGACTCCTCAGGACATATATCAGGTGCAGGATTCACAACAGCAGAAGGGGGAGCTTCCAATGAGATAGGTTGGACAGGATCAAATTCAGAAAAAGTAGCAACAGGTTGGATAGGGTCAAAATCAGAAATGGTAGCAACAGGTTGAGAACCCAAACCCAAAAAGACCTCATCTGTGACAATGGGCAAAGGAAGGCCATGCTTCCCCGAAAGGGAAAGCTTCCTCAAACCATCAATCCAATCAAACCCAAGAAAGGAAACATTATTCAAGAACAGATTAACATTAGATAACAAAGGTAAGTTAGGGTTACCCGGACCAGAGGGATCCCCAATAGCCATGTCTTCTACCATAATTGAAGTCTGCACTGGCTAATCAAGAGTCCCTTCGACCACCCCGGGAACTGAAAAAATCAAGTCTTCAAAAGGAAGTTCACTGTCCAAATCGTCCGCCGAGGACTGAGAAGGGCTGAAATCCACATGTGGCAGCTCAGAGGGTTTGTCACGTGCAACCCAAGCACCTTTCCTTCGACTACCAATGTGAGAACACACCTGCAATTTGCATGACGCCGCCGGGTGCCCATAGACATCGCACCGTCTACATCGAAATGGGACATTCTCGTAATCCAATACCTGAGTAATGGGAACCGGTCCCCATTCCAAGATAATACATTCTGCCAAACCCTCCTTGATATTTAAGTTCACCAAAATTCGAGCCACCTTTTTCTCCTTCGTTTCGAGAAAGGATAGATCGGCCTCCAGAAAGGTTCCAAGAATATCACCAATCCTCCGAAAATGATACAAATCCCAGAAATGGAGGGGAAGCGCTGGTAATCTCACCCATATAGGGATTACGTCCACCCTCTCTTTGCTAGCATCAAAAAGGGGGTTCCATGGCTTCAAAAGGACAGGTGAATGATCAATATGCCAACATTTGGTTTGAAGCCATCCAAAATCCTCCTCCTTCTTCAGATTGATGGCAAACCAGCCTCTATTCAACATCTCTATCTCCAGATTATATCCAAATTGTTTGCCCCATGAAGCCGCAACCCAATCCTGAATAGTCTTTTTAGCAAAATTGCGCCCCATAACCCTCCCAACCAGAGTACACTTCGCCATCTTCAGTACATTGTCCCAAGCTAAATCTTCTCCAACCGCATAATTCCGAACCAGCTTCTTCTTGATCTAGTTCTTACATCGACCCTTAGAATTACCATGAACCCCAGCCTGTTTCCCTGTCGGCTCACTCGAGTCCCCTTAACAACCATCCGAGAGAACCCTTCTGGGAGAGCCACACCCACGATGCTCCGTAGCAGCCAACGGGACCCTCCAATCCTCCTCCGAGTAGTCACCACTTGAACCCTGACCCTGCAAAACCTGACCAAAAACCCCACCTACAGACGCCTGAACACGACCATCATCAGCCACAAACCCTCTCTGAAAAGTTGATGGCGAGAACCCTAAGTTCTGGGACAATGAAACCCCCTCATCCGACCAGCTTGAGGGCCCCAACAAACCATCAGACCATTGGAAATAGGGATCCACCAGAGAAACAGCTGGAACATGATCCACCGGCGAAGAAACAAGGAAAGCAGAAGGGGATGAAAAGTCTTCTAGCCCCAGCGGCTTAAAATTAAACGGAACATGTTCATCCAGACCCAGCTTAGGGATTTCCACCATATCCTCCAACGACCCTCCACCTGGCACCACCCAGATGTCAGTGCTCTCCAGCCTGTCACTGGTATAATCAAGTACCTCCAGATCCTCCATTACTGATAGAGAATCATGGCAGCCAATAAACCCCACAAAATTCTTCAAACCTCTAGTTAACCCTACCACCAAGACAGAAGGCTACAAAACCGCGGCCCAGTCCAAAACCAAACCTAAACAGCTCAATAAACACCTAATCAGAGCGTAAATCCAAGTACTTCGACATCCATTAAAAGACTACAGCCACTTGGCAGCAATTTGACTACCTTCTCATGACCATACAATCTCTGCCATTGATCTCGAGGAATACCAAGGAGTACGTTTAATCAAGAATAACCAATCTTCCATCTTGAGTTTTTTGTATTCTCCAATCGCTATACTATGTAACACATCAGTAAAACCTCACGGCACATGTAATGAGTTTTACTTGTCATCTACTGTTTATTTACAATATGATGAACCATGTTTTATTTTCAAGTTATGAATGGGAAATATACCAGTCTGGGATATAATTTTCTAATGAGTCAACAACTGTATTGTCTTCCCTAGGGATATGCCTATAAGTAATTACTTCAAATGGCCTTTCCAACAAACGTACTCTCCGAAAGAGATGAAGAAGCACTGAGTTCCTGATGGTATAGACATGGTTCAAATGACAAACCACCAATTGTGAGTCCATGAAAACTACCAAATCACGAATGCCCCGGGATGCAGCCTCAATTAGTAGACATATCATTGCCTGATACTCAACAATATTGTTGGTAGATGGACCAATACAAACCACTCTTGAACTGACCAAATCATGAGCTGGGGAATAGAGGACCTAAGCAGTTGAGGCAAGGTTCAAGGTATGGTAGAAAGCACCATCAACAAAGCCATAAAAATCCTTTTATTCTGCATAACCAAAACAAGGTATTAACAGTTTGGACACTAAACTCAAAACCATATTGAAAATACTAAAACACACACTAAAAAAGTCAAACAATGTACAAGGTACCATACATGAATGATCTAGGCATAGTACCTCTTAAGGTACAACCCATTGTGAGGTTGCCCGAAGGGGATTCCATCATAGTCCACGAGCTCATAAGCCCCTTTCTCTAAAACTTTCGAAATGATAAAGGGACCGTACCACATTGATTCGAACTTCCCTTTCCCTAGTTTGTCATGTCTTTGATCATAGGTCAGAACTAGGTCACCTTCATTAAAAATACGAGGTTGGACAGATTTGCCATACTGCGCCTTGACGCATTTCTTATGTGCCTCATTGGATAAGGCAGCATCTTGTCTAGTTTCATCAAGATTGTTTAGGTATAAGAATATTTCTTCCTCGGTAGAAATATTTGGGAGAAGTTCAATGGAAAGTTTCAAAGATGGAATCTGACACTGAATAGGTAAGACAGCTTCTAGTCCGTAAACTAATTGGAAGGGTGTAAAACCAATGGCTATTTTTACTGAAGTTCTATAAGCCCAAAGAGCGGAGAAGAGGATGTGGTGCCAGCTGGATTTGTGATATCCAACCATCCGTCGCAACATGGTTTTTAAAACTTTATTAATGGCCTCGACTTGACTATTAGCTTGTGGATAATAGGGTGTTGAGATTTCATGACGAAAACCCAGCTTAGCACTTCGTTCCTCCATCATCTGATTCTGAAAATGTGATTCGTGATCAGTAACTATAGAATATGGGACTCCAAATCTTGCTATCATGTGATTGAACAAAAATAGGGCGGCAGTATTACCATCCTCTACATATGTAGGCATAGTCTCAGCCCATTTCATAAAATAATCAACGGCTACGATGGAGTAACCATGCCCCCCAGATGAGGTAGGCTTACAATGCATAAAATCAATCCCTCATTTGGAGAAAGGGCCAACAACAATGACGTGGTGTAATGAAGCAGGGTGGGTGTGCCTTTTTGGATAGAAATGTTGGCAGGGTGGGCGTTTCTTAACAACCTCATGACAATATTTAAAAACTGAAGGCCAAAAATAGCTAGCGCGAAGGATTTTCTGGGCTGTAGCCATCCCAAAGAGATGACCGCCTCATGCTCCAAAGTGGCAGTCATTCAGAACTTGTTCATCTTCTTCATGAGTAAGGCATTGTCGGATAATGGAATCGATACCATGCCTATACAAAGTATCATTCAGGATAAGGTAGTATTTCGCGTGGTGATGAATACGGCGACAATCTCCATGGGATAGAGTGGGCTGAAATATTTGTGTCCGGAGATAAATGATTAAATATCCATACCACGGATCAGTCATGATTATTAGGAACATAAATTCATCCAGGAATGAATCACTAGGCTCAGAATCCGTCAAAGCACAGGGAAGATCACACATCAGCTCAACAAAGACCAAGGATTTCTTTAATGTGGCCTTGGCAAACTCAAGTTAAAATTCCTATAGGATGACTATCCATCGGGAATATTTTCCCCCTAGCACCTGACGAGTAAGGATGTAATACATAGGGTTTTGATCTACCAATACAGTGGTAGTGCGAAGTAAGATGTACTGATGAAATTTATGAACAGCAATGACCGTGGCCAATGCTAACTTCTCCACATGTGAATATCGAGTTTCAGAGTCTATGAGATTCTTACTGGCATAATATATCATGTGCTCCTGACTGTCAGGATTTTCCTACACCAAAAACATTCCAATGGTAGTAGTGGAGGCAACAATATATAAGATAAAATCCTTTGAATAATCTGGGGGGTGTATCACGGGTGAATGGGTTAGAGCATGCTTAATATTATCAAAGCCATGTTGGGCTTGGTCATCCCAAAAGAACAAAGTGTCCTTCTTGAGGAGACGCATATAGCCGTATGTTTTCACTGCAAAATTGCAAATGAAACGGCAGAGAAAATTTGCCTTCCCCTACAAACTTTGGATTTCAACAAGATTGGTTGGGGCTGGTAGGGCTAAAACAGCTGCAATTTTCAATGGATCTATCCGGATGCCATCCTTAGAAACCACGAAACCTAGGAGACGTCCCATCTCAATGCAAAAAACACATTTATGTGGATTGAGCCGTATATTATAATGACAACATATCAGAAAAATACCCCTAAGATGACCAGGGTGGTCCTCCCGTCGCTGTGAATGAGCTGGGAGTTCGTCAAGGTACAGTTACACAATATGTTTGACATCATGAAATGCATAGGACATAGCACACTAAAACTTAGCTCCAACGTTCTTCAAGCCAAATCGTAACTTCCTATACGCGAAATTTCCCAATGGAAAAATAAACGTCGTATTGTGCTGATCGACGGGAAATATCTCGATCTGATTATAGCCAAAAAATCCATCTATGAATGAGAAGATGACACTTCTAGCACAGTTGTCGATAATATGATAGATATCTGGTGTAAGAAAACCTGTCTTTGGCACAAGCTTTGTTCAAATCTCTGAAAATGATGTAGACTCTAATGGTGCCCTGTTTTCTATTGATAGGGACAATGTTCAATACCCATTCCGTCAGGGGTACATGATAAATAAACCCTGCTTTCAGAAGTTTTTCTATTTCGGCTTTGATAGCCGCAATCTTTTGTGGATGGACTTGCCTAAGTTTTTTTCCGACAGGTTTGGCTGTGGGATAGGTTTTTATTTCATGAACCACGATAAACGGGTCTATCCTAGGCATTTCTTCATAGGACCAGGCAAAAATATCTTGGAATTCCTTGAAAAGTGCTCTGTATGCTTCATATTCTTCTATTGAGTAGTTCTTCCCAACATGAACATGCTTAAGAGTGTTAGGCTTGACTGGTATGTTAATTGGATTTGTTTTAGTAATGTTGCATAGATTTCCTTTAGATTCAGTGTTCTACAACAATACATTACTTTGAGTAGTATGGACCATATCAGTACTAAAGAGATATGCAAAATCATGGTCTATCGAGCTGGTGTTGAGGAGAAACAAGGATCTGTGATGGTGATCCTCCCATACAGATTCTTCATACTCATGATATCCATGATGGACTCGTCTGAAGGAAAATTCTGGGAGCGATAATCCAGAGTAAGAAGAGAGGGTTCTAACCAATTCAGAAGGTGGTAGGGATCCAAAGCCACCAGATGAAGATCATCAACGTGGTCATTGAAAAGGGATTAGACAACGTTGTACATTTCTTCATCCAGACTCAATGAGGTTGAGTCAATAACTTTTTTTCCCTTGGGATCATAACCAAATGAAGAAATCATATTTACTGTTGTTGTATCTATGTTAGGAGGAGCTGACGGGAACACCCCCATGAGGGAAGAATCCTTCAACATGCCTATCGCAATCGACTGGTAAGGAGGAGGGGACTGGCCTAACATAGGGATGTTATTTTCCATAGGAGTGGTAACATCTGGCGCACAGAAATCAAGCTGATCAATTGTTACAATCTTCCCTAGATGTGGAAATTGGAGGGTTCAAAATACTGTCGAAGCGATAGCAGTCATAGCATAAAAACCAATTTATTCCTAGCAGGAGTTTGTAGTCTAACAGGGCATCCACCACTTCCACTTGAACGGAAACAGTTTTTCCTCCAAACTCGACTGAAAGTGCTGGTATGAGACCATGGGGCTGGAAACCTCATCCATCAAAGGATTTTAGGGTCATCGATGATTTCATAATCTCGGGAGAGCCGATGGCTTTCCAACAAGACAAGGACAAAACTGAAGTTGAAGCTCCTTCGTCTAAGACAGTTCTAAAGACCTTTTTCCCAACTACTTTCGTTATGATTTGAAAAGTGAGTTGGTGAGACAGCCTAGACTCATAGTTCTCGACATTGAAATGAATCAAATTAGTGTTGTTTGAGTCTAAGGCTCTTAACGCGATTAACAGGATTTTGCATTGTCCAGGACAAATTTGGAGTACTTCCAAGGTAGACATTGCACATGGTGC
This sequence comes from Pseudotsuga menziesii, assembly GCA_001517045.1. Lineage (NCBI taxonomy): Eukaryota > Viridiplantae > Streptophyta > Pinopsida > Pinales > Pinaceae > Pseudotsuga > Pseudotsuga menziesii. Next base: position 524,291 of record LPNX010243518.1, on the reverse strand, counting down.
CTGAGCAAGATCTTCAATGATGTTGTAAAACTGTGCAGCTTGGGCATTGGGATAAAAAATAGACTTTCTAAGAGTACTCTTGGGTGGATGCAAAATCATATCAAGATTAGGTTTCTCGATAGTTAGGGGACCATTAGACGAGGACGCGGGAGAACCAGTAGGGGGAGCTTTATGTGAAGAAGAATTATCTTCTTTTTTATCCGCAGGTTTGTCATAATTTTGACTTCGAGTTTGAAAATTAACAGTTTTCAAGGACATCATGTGAATTTCCTCTGAAGAACTAGAATTTCCCTGATTAGACATGTGGTCTATCAGTTGTTGCTGAGAAGGGAAAGAATCAGTGAGAACTACTCATGTAGGGTTAGTTTTCAAAAAATTATTCATTTCTTCATGACGAAGACACTCCTTCGTGAAGTGATCCCTCCACACAACAGACATGGATATTTTGCTTTTCTCTTCCCTTTATCATTCTCATTGGTTGTAGGTTTTGGGTTCTCTTGTTGGTTCCCAAGTTTCTTGTTTTTTGCTTTACCTTTCTTTTTATTATTATCGGGTGTTTGCATACTTTGAATAGCATTCACCTCGGTAAAAACCATGGGAATTGAAGGAGTAGTAGCAGAAGTATTGGGTTGCCTGGTAGTTTTAGCCTCTAACAGGGTCTAGATTGAATCGAGAACCCCATCGGCAGGAATTTTTGCAGGTGGCTTACCTGGGTTCATGCTAGGACAAAAAGCTTGAGGAATAAGTTTATACAAGTTTTGGATTGGGAATATACCAAGTCCAGATACTGAGCGCGACTGATAGCCTGCTCTTCGGTGACAACACCGCCCATAGCCACATCTCGAGCAATGGGTGGCAACAAAGACTTCGTAAACCAATCAGCTAAGAGTTGGTCCAAGATAGGAGCTTTAATGAGCCTTCTTCGCCTTCTCCACTCCTGGATATGATTCGATATGTGTGTGGAGGTTTTTTGACGCAGAGAGGTCAAAAGGTCTGTACCCATTTCATAATGAATGGGTAGCTGAAAGTGTGTGAGGAAGACAATTTCCAATGCACTAACATCCACAAATGAGTGTCATGGAAGCTCAATATACCACTTCACGGCCATACCAGTCAAAGTGCGCTGGAAGAGTCTCAATCGAATAGAATCATCCATCAAGGAGTTCGACGAACACCATAGATGGAAAGTCATAATGTGATTTTTAAGATAATCTCCATGCTTACCATCGAATTTTGGGATGTTCGATGGCAACTTTACTGGAATAGCAGGCCATGAAGGGTTGTGTTGAATGGGGTCATTAATCAACCTGGACAAATCGAGTAAGTCCAAAGTTTCTAGGAAAGGTAACTAACAATTGGGTTCTGATGGCCTCTTATTTTGACTATTCAGCACTACATTTTCTAGTTTCAAGTCTCATGAAATTAAGTAATAATTAGCCTTGTTTAGTGATGTTTTGTGCATAGTTATGCATTTTGGAGAGCAACATTGCAAGGTATTTTGGTAGGTGACTTTTTAATGTTTCTCATTGTTTATTTATTATTTTGGTTTGTTTTTATGTATCCAATGAAACCTTTAGTTTTCATTCAATAATTGGTCAATTAATAAGTCTTTGTTTCTTTCATGCAGTGGTCTTTTGTGTATTTCGACCCAACGCTTGTCTCGGTACTCACAAGATCTATGTTGACTGAACCAGAGATTTGGGAGATTTTGTACACAGAGGAGATGTCTCTCTTGGGTTCACATCGCTTTCCAGATGCATGTGAAGATCATTCAGGTGTTGTTTCATGGTTGTCCTTTGTTCAAGGCATTGTTGCCCTCCATTTTTAGCAGTGTATGGATCTCAAGGGATTTGAATCCAATCTTTTGGTCTGTGTATGCCGAGATAGGGTAGAGTTGTTAAGATAGGGTCGATCCTTGCTCCAAGGTCAATTTTATTTTGTATTTCAAGTATAAAATGTAACCTGAAAACCCTAAGTAGGGGATACACACTGAGAAGACTGTAAAACTCTGTTTTTATTAATTGATCAAGCGTTTATTTCCTAAAGGCTTTGATTTCAGACTTATAGGCGTTGAGGGAAGGGCCCACCTTCAACACCGATCATTTGTGTTTAAGTGTTGCTTGTACTGCTATAAGTAGAGTGATGTTGCATACTTTGACACTGTTTTTATGATGGAATGTTAATGGTTTTATTTACTTGTGATTTGGAATGGGATTTATGTTTATAGAAGACTAGTTGATATCATGTGTATTCAATTTAGCCTGTAGAATCAATTCAGCAGATTAGTAAGAGTGGATTTGGATTTTAAACCTCTTTGAGTCCCAGCGTGATACTGCTTGTTTGGTGATTACAACCCTTGTTTAAAGAACCCATTCAGAGTCACAGAATTTATAAAACTGTATGGTGAATTTGATTGTATTCAGTTTGCTGTAGAATCGACTTAATAGAGAATTGAAAATAGACTGGGATTTCATATTTCTTTTACTGCCAGCGTGATATTGATTAGTGGATAACTCCAATACTTATTTAGAATCCTTTTTGGCTATCGAGTTTACAAGACTGTGGGGTATTCTAGGATTGTATTCTGTGGATTTTAAAAAGAATTTGCAGTATTTGTTGAATTAGCAGAGGATTTAAAGATTTTAGTTTACAGAGTATCTAGGGTTTTCCAAACAGCATTTTGAATTGGCTACATAAGGATTGGAATCATGCTTTTGTCCACTACATGGTGTTGAATGAGCTCAAGGAAAAGAATCATAGTTCATTAATAGATGCCAGCATTGTTTCCTAGGGTTTGAACAGCAGTCTCATAGTACATGCAAATGAGAGTGGGCGTGTATTCTCTGAATAGTTCCAATATTCCTTTGTGTGCATAGAATGCAGGTAGAGTATATTTGACATTAGCAGTAAGTTAAAATTCCTTTTGTTAACTGTTTATGAATGATTTAGGTTAAGAAGAAACAGATTTCATTTCAGTAGTTGTTCAAGAGTGATAAGTGTTTATATAAATTGTGGCATCAGATTCTTTAGGGTTAATGGTTGGAGTCTTAGATACAATATAAGGTCATTAAGATTGAATCAGCATATTCATTCTGTAAGTAAGTTTGGAACTAGGATTTCCCTCTAATAAATTATTTACTTGTTAGGCTGCTTGCTTTGAAGAATAGATCATAATTAGCATAGCTTAAGGTTGTTGTAGCTTAGTATAGATCGATGATTGCTTTGGAAGGTTGCTGTAGCTTAAAGTTGCTGTAGGTTATATTGAATTTGACAGTGTTGTAGACTGTAAGATAGGGATTAGCAAGCTGATTCTATTTTCTTTAGGACAGACCTAATAACTCTTAGCATTGGTCATTCAATAGAGTAATGGTTCCATCAATTACATTTTGTTTCTTATCTGTGAGTAGACTAAATTACTGTCAGCATGAGCATTGAAACTAATTTGCTCGCACATATGGTGTAGCAGCTCGAAGTATACGTATTCCGGTCGATAATTAAATTAAGTTGAATTAAATAACAATAATTTTAACCAATAGGTTCCATGTACTAGTAATATTGATAAGGCATGTAACCACCAATAGGGCTGTAGGTTGACTGATATATAGGTTGTTGAAACGTCTGATGAAATGATGTAATTCCCAAAGATTGACCTCCAGGGTTAGGGCCGCTAGAGCCGTCAGGACCATTAAGCCTGTTAGGACCATTAGGAGGAGGCCCACCAGGACCACCAAGACCACCAGAACCACTAGGACCACTAGGGGGAGGGCCACCAGAACCCCTAGGACCACTAGGAGGAGGGCTGCTAGGACCTCCAGAACCACTAGGAGGAGGACTGCTAGGACCCCCAGGACCTTCGAGGGGAGGACTACCATAAGGTGGTCCTCCGACACCGCCAGCAGTATGAATAGGTATTCCTCCCATCGCCAGCATATAAGACCAGTTGGGTTTCCCCCATAGTGTAAAAGTATTCCCAGGGTATGGAATTCCAGTATAAGGCATTCCTATAGGGTTGGGTTGATAATTCATATTCCCTATAGGCATTTGATTTGTTGGATAACCATAACCCCATGAGGGTTGATGAACTGTAGGTTGTGCCACCGAGGGCTGACCTAAACTTGAAGGAGGGTTTACCACATTTGTGTTGATGGGAGGGACATATACTATGGATTGTCCTACAATAGAGGTTTGCCTATTATTCGTAACAATTCCATTAGTAGGTAATGTAGGTCGCGCTGGGGGTTTCCCCTTGGCGTTAGAAGGTACATACACTACTGGAACTAAAGGTTTCCCCCAACCATAGAAAGTATGTGATGACTAGAGACATACCTAGAACTCAAATCTGCAAGGATAGAATTGAGGGTTGACCTGGATTGCGAGAGGTCTCACCATATGCTAGATGACCATCAAAAGAAGCTTTAATTTTGGCTAGAGGCCAAGGATTCATATTACAGGGAAGAAGAGCCGAAAGAGGTTCTTTATGAGGTATGGGGGTTTCTAAGATTGTATCTAATCTCTGCATTTTCTCTTGAAAATAACGTGCACGGTGAATGAATAGATGCTTGTATTTGTCTATACTCTTCTTCACCTGGTGAATATTGTTAAGAAGAGGGCCTATTTACCCTAAATGAGGCAATGGCCTACCCCATTGAATTTCTCCAAAATGGAGCATCTGGGCCATACTCAAGTGGAACAAGACTATCGGTACGAACTTCCATGTGTGGATGAAATGAAGTATCAACCATAGGAGGCTGTTGAACCAAGGGATTGATATAAGAAGTGAATTGGTCTCCACTTTCTACAAATATATTTTCTTCCTCGTGGGAATTAGTTGTAGCTCCTTGGTCGATGGGTTCCATTGGATTTTCTCCTATAACAGGAGGAAAATCGGGTGGCAAGCCCTAATTCCTTCTGGATCGTCTCAACCAAAACTCAGCCAGATTGGTATCAATTACTAAACTAAACTAGGGTCTCAAAACTAATAACACACAAAAAATTTCTCCTACTCAATCTATAGGCCAACAAGCAAACTTAAATGATAGGAGGAGCTCAAACAGTCGGTCTCTCACCAGGATTGTCAAGTAGGTGCAACTTACGATATACCACAAGGGTACGTGCATAGTAATCTCCTCGAATGTTGTTTTCGGTGTATTTCTCCACACAAGACGACCAAAGGTTTTTTCTCAGATGGACAGGGTATCCTAGTGGGGTCTCCCGATATACGCAAGGTACGTGGGAGCTCAAATCGGTAGTAGTGTTGTCTAATGCACAACCATTCACAAGGAGCCTTCTGATATACAATCTATTATGTGAAGTACCTTTCTATATACCTCAAGGGTACGTGAAATGTCGTTCGATATACCGAAGGTACGTGGAAGAACCACGTGAGTCTCGGGTTGTAGTGCGAACAAGTAACGACAACTCCTACATTTAACGACGCCCGAGCACATCTCTAACCTATCACTCAAATTTCTATAAAATTTTTAGGCCTATAACTATCGTTAATTTTAAAGTGGACGGTTAGGTGAATGCATGAGATTTTGACAGAAAATTAAAACCATGCAAATATGAAATGCATGTTCATTCACTTTACCATTTTAGATTATGCCTAATTACGGGAAGGAGAAAGATTCTTTTTCTTTTCAATTTTTATTTGAAACCAAAAAAAATTCAAACAACTATATTAAAAAAATCCTGATCCAAGAAATAAAACAAGCAACACACTCCAAACTAATTTTTTGAAAGCAATCGGATGGGATAGAGTCTAAAGAAAAACAACCAACACTCAATATGCATATGCAATCTATTTTTTTCAATTTTTCTCTATAACATGGAAAGATCTAACTTAAACTATTGATATTTTTTTCTTTTGATGAGATAATGATGCAAAAGAGACAAAAGAACAAAGCAATCCTGAAAGCTTATGAAGCTAATCAAAGATCCAGTGACTTAAGCTCGATAAAAACAATGACCTAATCTCAACAAAAAAAATTCTTTTTGAAGGAAAAAAATAAGTCTCCCACTAACTCTATGGAAAAATGAAAACAAGAAAATGATCAAGTATTCTTTCTCTTAGTCTTTATCAATTAACGAAAAGAGAACTAACTGAAACAACACTTTCAATTATTCCTTTCAAAATCAAAACCAACAAGCGTGGAAGCAATGAATAATAAACAAGCCTAACCTAACTGTTGGATTTTTCAACCAAACAAGCTCTTACCACCAAAAAAATCCAACCATGAACACTCAAATTTATCCAAACAAGTCTTGACAGTACAGGGCTGAAAGCAAAATCAAGATCTACTTCTGCAAAAAATAAAAAAACAAGGTCTGGAATAGGGCCTACCTGGGACCGCGCTGAAGGGATCACTAACAAAGTGGTTTTTGAAGCAGCACCGCTTCTTGCTTTCTGAACTCAGGTGGTGGCACCACCTATGGGTAACTGCGTTTAGGTGGTGGCACCGCGTATTTCCCACAGCACATGAGCGGTTCCCTGTAAAAATACAGAACACAAGGAGAGAGAAAAAATCAAGTTAGAAGTTGCAAAACAATATTAAAACTGATGAATGAATAGTAATACAGAGCATATAAAGTCAAGGTGACTCAGATCTGAAGAGATATGATGATTTAAAACCAAAAATTCTCTAAGTCAAATAGTAGATCTGACTAAAAAGATTGAATACTGGAGCTTGGATTCGAACAAGTGTTCAGATACTGGGGAAGATCAGATCAACTGAAGCTTGTAGTCCCCAACGGAGTCGCCATATTTGTTATCAAGGATAACACACCTTCTACGGGCAGAATTTGTTGCTCTAGTCTAAATGGTTCAGATCCAGAACAAATGAGTCACAACTAGGTCGAAAGACTTTCCCTAGAAACTATATATGCCTGGAATAAGATCCCTGATGGAAGACCTGCATAAACATATCAAACACACGACGACATCAAAGATACCAGAAAACTATCCATAGATCCATATCAGTGACTAAGGAATCTGATAATACACATGTGAGATTATAACACAACAGATATATGGGAAAGGAACCAACTTTACATTAATAGATGAATGAAAGAGCTTACAACCTTTCTCCTTAGTTTCGATGCACTCCTTCACAAGACTAACATCTCATCCTCGATAACTCCAACTTGCTCGTCTATGCTCTCTAATGGATGGCTAGTATGTTAATTCAGCAGCATAACTTTACTCTTTTCTTCTCTCCTCAACCATGGAGTATGAGCCTGGTTTTATAGGGTTCAAAGGGATAGGAATGGTTGAGAAATAGGTGGGTGAGGTGGCCATGAGATCCCCAAAGCATGGATCTCGAGCTTAACTGACCCAAGTGAGTAGGGATAAGGCTAGCCACGAAGCTTTTGTTCTAGAAGCTTCACGAAACCTCCTTTTTTCACTTTTTACCAAGGGCACCGCTTATACTCCCTTATGACAAAGCGGTGCAAGGTGAGAACCGTGCCAAAAGCAAAGGTGAAAGGTGGTGGGACCGCCTGTCTTCTATACAACTCAGGCGGTGCTATATAAGGTACCTCTTATAAGCTTAAGGGTAAGAGTGATGCTGGAGTTTTATATGTAGGATCAACATCTAGAGCACTGTTTTCACTTCAAGTTTGGGATTGAGGGAAAATAGAGGTGTTTAGAGATCTTATCACATGCTGGTGACAGGATTTGGGTATAACAACATGCTATGCTGCCATACATCTTTGATTACCACATTTTAACCCTATGGGTTGTTTTTCAATATTTTAACATCCTTTAACAACATTTCTAACTAACATTGAATTTTTGTGGGATGGCTAGCCACAAGATATGTTGCCTCTACACTTGAAATATATGGCATTGGTTTGGTCCTCTTTGTCCCACTAAACCACAACTTCATTCACCATGAATTCTTGATGTTGAGTTGCACTTATCAATATGACATGCCCAATCTACATCATGCATATGATGAGTTATGGTATACCTTTTGAATTGTTATTAAATGTGATACAACACTTGCCTATGTCCCAAAGATATTTAATTTGATGGTCCAAGCTTTCTCAGAAACATTATCACATATAGACCATATGTGCAATATTGGGATTTGAACATACAAATATTTTTATTATGCTCCCAATTACACCCTAACATAAAATGACTTTCATTAGCCCCAATTTATTCATGTTTCTTGGGGCACATATTTTTCAACAACTTGAAACCAAATTCCATTCTAGTAGCCACTTGCTTGCATTTATCTAGGTCAAATTTCCTAACTTCACTATGGCATACAATCTCCTTTATCAGACTCAATCTTTTCATGTACCTTCAGAAAAATTTGTTTTAACAACTTGAAAACAATTTCGATTGGAGTAAATACTTGCTTGCTTTATTGATATCAAATCTCCTAGGAACTTTTTCAATGATTTCTCTTCATTGAAAAGTGATTTCTTTCTTCGTTTATTCTTAGGAAATTGGATATTGATTTATGTCTTCGTCTATCTTAAGAACTTGGATAATAGGAAATCCTGTTCTCCATGATCAATCATATGGTATAATTTAGACATTAATAAGTATAATGTCCTCAAATCATCATACACAAAAACTATATATCCAACAATCATCACAAAAAATAAATCTTCAATGTAAAAGGATGAATTGTAATTGATTTATTATACTTTAGAATTACATAAATAACTATAATGTTCTCAAATCATCACACATAAAAATTATATTTCCAATAATTATCTCACAAAAATGATAAATAGGTGCACATATCTTCTTTAGGATAGCTAGCAGGATGCCCCATCAAGACATTGATACATGTTTGTTACTCACGAACATATCAATTTAGCCCTGTCGCCACCATAAAAAGCCATAACAAAGATTGATTTATTTATTGCCTTTGGTTTTGCGTAGACACAAAGTTTGGTTGGACAAGATTCTATAAAACCTCCCCTTCCTATGCCCCCCACCCCCAAATAGAAAAAACAAGCAGCTTCGCACCATTTGAGCGTGTTGTATTGCTACTTGAACCCTTTAGTAGGTGGGCCATCAAAATTAAAGCAAATGTGATTGATAGTGTGATTTAGACACACCCCTTTACCGTGGCACTAGAGATAGACTGGGATGAGACCTTACATTCCTTAGTGAACAGACAGAGTTCGACAATATGGATGGGGCATAGAAATTATATTTCCAATAATTATCTCACAAAAACTATATTTATAGTGTATATAACCAAAAGTATAATGAACTTACCAATATGCTTCAAAATTGCAATGCATTCAAATATTTATGACTTGAGGAACATCTATTTGATGATATCATGCTCTTGATGATATTATGCCTCAAGAAACATATATTTGTTGATATCATGGTCTTGATAATTTTGTTAATTTGTGAAATTATTTTGTACCTTGCATACCAACTACTCCTTACATTGTTTTCACTTCTTATTTAGGTTGTTCCAAGTAAATATCCACCTCTACCAAGAGATTAATATTTGCAATCTTCACATCTAGTTAATGTGCATGTAAGTCCAAAGTCTAACATTGTTGTAAAACATGTAACGCCACCACTGTAATTGCAAATACTAGTGAATAATATTGCAAGGTCATAATCAATCTAGTGGATTTCCCTATTTTGACCATTTGTTGTGTCACCTTAGAGTTTCTCGATTTATCCCTATAACTAGTGGTTACTCCACTCTCCTATGTGTCCCTTGTTAGTAGCGTGTGTACACTAAGGTGGTATTCCATCCCTACCCTCCCTCACACTCTATGTGATAAAATCAATTAATTCACTGCATAATATAATGTGTTATCATGGTTTACATCAAGTGAGTTAAGATGCATATGCTTTTTCATTTTAAACAGGTCTTTTTTTATTACTACAAATTCAATGCATACCATGGGAAGATATATATGTTAGGTGCACATTGCATGACTAACCAAGTAGCTGCTAAGCGTGGGATTATCCATTAACTCTTCATCCTCCAATGACAATTTGAAATTTTTTCAAACATTTGTAATTGTGAAAAATGACCATGGTAAACTTTAGCATAAAGAAAACATGCAAAATAAGAAAGGACTTCAAATGGGGAGGAAAGTAAGTACGTCACAATAAAGAAGGAAAGTTTATTGCCTACAGAGAAGTGAGGTGCATTGTGTAAACCCTTATACATGGATTAGATGCATCATAAGTGTAATCATGTTTATAGAAAGAAATAAAAAAACAAAGTCCATAATGTAAAAAAATATATACACTCACCAAATATTATATTTATGTGTGTAGATCTATTATAAAATTAATCTTTTATACATAGTAATATATGTATTATTTTTATCTCTCTTAATAATTTATACTTAATTAATCCAAAGTTATTGATACCTAATTAATCCAAACTTAAAATGAATATGAGCAAACAAGAAAACAAATGTACACGCATATGATTGAGATCCACTAAAACCCTTAAAAGAGAAGATCTTTTAAAATATGAAGTCTTCGATAAATGAGTAATATATTTTTCTCAATACATACTTTAAACCAAGTTAAATATATCTTTATGTCAACTTCCATGTGGTTCATAATAAAATAATAAAGAAAAAATTAACCATATATAAATAAGGATTGATATTTTTTTGGAAGTGAATAATATCAATGCCTCACTTTTCATGTGTGGCATATGTAAAGGAATTATAACATTAAAAAAAAAATTAATGGAAGGTTGAAAGCTTATTATGGGCTTGAAAAATAGCTATAGATCAGTAAGCCCTTGGGTTTGGGATAAGAAGAGTCTCCCCTTTGAGACTATCGTCATTCTTGTTAACTTATATGGAATATGTGAAGTTTGGGGTTGCAGCACCTGTAGAGAATCATGAAGAATAATAAAGCAAATCCAAAAACGTTTTACAACATATAATCTTAAAATGAAAGGAAATACACCCTATCCTATCCTCCTCATAGAACTGAGTCTCTTCCCCATTGAGAGAATGGCTATGTCTAGGTACATATTGTACAAAAACAAGACAAAAAACATGGAAGACAAGAGACTTCTTGAACTTGCTTCATACTCTATTCAAAACCACCTATAGCTTAAGCAAGGCTGGCATAAAGACACCATGTCTTGACTAAATCATTAGGGAGTTGAGGAAGAGTTCACTCTATAAAATAGTGATAATATTAAAATGATTATTACAACCAAATTTAAAGAGAAGTTTTGGTGCAATAAAGAATTGGTGTAGCATCCCCATCCATCATTTTAACCACTAAATAGGTAGTTACGAATTCCACACTTTAAATTTTTCTTCCATGGAGGCCATTATTTAATTCATAATTAATTAAGTCTTATGTGGACAACATAAATAAGAAATACATGTGGGAATATGTGAGGATAAAACACAACCTAATTAAAACTATATACACTGACACATAATGAATAAACAAACACACACATAACAAGAAATAGAAATAATCATTGCATATTCATTTACAACAATAAAGACTCACCTTTAAAAAAGAAGAAGATCCAAAAAATTAGTTGTGTGAGAGGGATTTTATACCAACCATAGGTATCAACTAGATATTTGGGGTAGACCCACATCAAAGAGAAAATTCAAAATATTTGCTAAACTACTAACATTTCTAACCTTTTAACTCATCACAAATCCTAACCTTTTAACCCATCACAATTATGATTATTTAAGATTGGTTTTCTTAAAATACCTTTTTCAAAATTAATATTATTGAAATCTATGTGTCATCTAGTTATTTGTAATAATTAAAATAAATAAATAAATTTTAATGCAAAGTTAAATCATTATTATAACTTAAATAATATAAGGTTTAAACTATTATATATAAATTTGGATTTTTTAAATTTAAATTTTTTAAATTTATTATCTTGATTTGATTAACAACAAAAGTTACGGAAATTTCAATGGAATTTAAAATGAAAATCTAAGGGTAAAGAAACTAAAAATACAACAACAAAAGTTACAGAATTTTCAACTGAACTAAAAATCTAACGGTAAAGAAAAAATTTCAACTGAATTTAAAATGAAAATCTAATGGTAAAGAAAGTGGGTTGTGGATGGATTTACAAGAGTAATACTGCGTACGAAAAAATGTGCAAGTCTAACTTGCAGGATGCCTTAGAGGAATTTTGGGGTCTAAAATGGGCCTCCTAAGGAAAATAATAAAATAATAGTTAAAATAATAAAATAATATTGATTAATTTTGGAGGAAGAAAGAAAAAAACTACTTTTTGTGTTCGTATTTTTGACATATCTCCCTGTGTTTTTACTCAAATTTTGATTGGGAGAGCTTGTTGGATGCGGAATTTGATTCCGCATCCAACGAGTACCCACACTGCATACTTTTGACGGACCCCACTACCCCAAAAACAATAAATACCTGAAAAAACGTGATGATGACATCCACATCCAATTCCGCATCCAACGAGCTCTCCCAATCGAAATTTGAGTAAAAACACAGGGAGATATGTCGAAAATACGAACAAAAAAAGTAGTTTTTTTTAATGACAAATATGTCAATTCAATCATTATGGTTGACTTACTTTTATTGAAATTCTATTGGTTCTTGAATTCCAACTCACAAAAACTTATTTTGGCACGTTTTCTTATAAGGCCCATTTTAGACCCCAAATTTCCTCTAATGGATGTAGACTTTATGAGAATTGCAGACCAATACTCAAGCCTTTCCAAGAGTAAGTTTTTGAACCTATCTGGAACGATGGTCCTATCAATGGTCGTGCAGAAGGAGTAATTACCATTTTTTTGGAGTTTTTCTGCCTTGTTTTGGCTGGAAAAAGTAGTCACAGAAAAATGGAAAGAGTGATCTCCATGGCCCATAATTTATTCTTTCCACACTATTTACTCGACCTTTCTGACAGTTGTGTATCTAATTAATTGAACAAGATTACAACGTGATGATTTCAAGTCTTGTAGTTTTTGTTTTTTCTTTCTGTATGGGAATGATTGCAGTGAATTCATTTGGACCAAGTATGTTGGGCATGTACCACTGGATATCTTTGTTCCTTTCAAAACACTTTCATACAATCACTAATTGTATTAAATGTGGGCTTCTATTACAAGTAAAAGTAACATGGATTTAAGTGGTATCGATGGGTAAAAACTAGAATAACCATTTTTTTTAAGCAATGAATTTCTTATGTCAAAACACTTATGACAATGTTCTTTGTAAGTGAAAGAAGACTCAATTTATTAATGTTCAGTCATTGTGACATCTATTGCCAATTTCCATCTAATTTGTCATCATTATCAATATTATTTTCTTCATTATAATCCTTAACAAGTAGATTCTTTTTCACTTTCTTGCAAGGTTTTTCTTGATGAAGCTTCTAACACATCTCTTCATGGTGCTTGGTCTTCCCAAAGTGCATGGAGATAATGTTAGCATTTTTCCCTTCCTATTTCCCTTTACTTCTCTTAGCAACATTAGAAATCCGCCTAAGAGTCGATGAACCTTCCCTTTAAATTCCTCTTAGCCAACCTCTCTTTTCGTCGGTCTACCTAGCTTTGGCATATGCATCATCTAATGTGTTAATGTCAAACAAGGACAAGTCCTTATAAATGAGGTGTATGTGACCCTCCAAAATACTTAATAACTATCCAAAATACTTAATAGCTACTACTTCTTTATCTTTCATTCTCTACAACTTTATTAACAAACAATTGAACTTTGTTGTGATTTTTTTTCTCTTTGTTGGTCTTTTTTTGCCAAAAATCCACCTAATGATTTGAATGTCCCATTCATATCCAATTGGATAGAACTTCTTTTGCATCATGAATTAAACTCATTTCATAATGTAGGCAAATAGTCCTTACTAACATTATCTTGAATATAAAAGTTTTCCACCATAGAAACACATCTCCTCTCAATTGTAAACCTTAACATTCTATGCTCTAAGAAAGTCATAGCTAGTGAAGTACATCTCCTCTCAATTGTAAACCTTAACATTCTATGCTCTAAGAAATTCATAAGAAAGTCATAGCTAGTGAAGTACACTTCAAGCCAACCCATGATATAACTTATCAATATTGAATGATCCGTCAAATATGTTAATATCCGTATCTTTGTCCTCTAAAGTTGTTGTATATACCAAATGGTGACTAAAATGGATTTCCACTATAGTGATGGTTGAACTCACCATGCCTAAATTAGGCACATGATTAAATGGCATTGAAATAGTTATGTTGGTGGTAATATATTCCTATAAATAATTTAGTGTATCATGGGCATAAATAATTTAGTATATCATTTTGTGTGTAATCATATGAATCATCTTCACAATTTCTCGTGTTGTGCATAAAGAGACCCAAGCTCTTCTTCTTTAGTTATGGTATGGTCTTTTTCTTTAACCGTACCTTTTTATGATCCATACTTCACTTTATGTCCAAATGCTTTCATAGTGTTATAATTATTAACCATAATCATTTTGATATTAAAATGGCTATTTTTCATCATGTATTCTTATTTAAGAATATGTACACATAAAATTCTTATAGAATCTTGTAGTGGAGAAAACTCAATAAACCAAGGCATAATTAGAGAGTCCTCCCTTTTGTCATGCTAAGTTATAAAAGAAAAAATTTAAATTGCAATCGTAAAAGGTTTGTTATTAATTATTATACATTAATATCAAACATAATAAAAGAATGTAAAAAGACTCTTATGGAAATAATGTACACCAAATATCATTAACAATAAAATAGCTATATACAAAGTTAACAAGCCATACACGTAAAGTACAACTAAGTCATCACATTATGGACATGTTATGTTAGTATATATTGATTGGCGAATATTAATAATAATTTGGATTATTGAACTGAGATTTTCTAGTTCCTTTAACCAACTTACCATTTAAGCTTGTGAATTTTTTCTTTAAAATTAATTAAAAATATAAATTTACTTTATTTATTGATTTTTTCATATACATATGTCCTTAACATCATTATGTGTGTGTCTTAACAACACTAGACTTTAGTAGGAAAATCTAAAACAGTAACCATTGGGATTTTAGGCTTAGAAACCCCACATTTACAAACTAAGTGAGTTAACCTAACCCCCACTTAATCCCTTGTGCCACCTTAACTAATTTTATAACAATTCAACTCCTTGTATTGGTTGATGTCTTAGTTCCCATCCTCGTCATATATTTCACTAACAAGATGCTCTATGATGAAAAATATATATTGATTTCATCATTGGTGGTCAGAGTTTCATCATGGGCATCAACTACATGTGATTTATCCTTGTCATTGGTCTTGTTTTTGTCCTTTGTTTATAATTGAGTCTTCATTGTTATGGAGGTAGGCCAAATACATGTATCTATCCATGTCTTTACTATGTCTACAATGCATTTTAATATCCTCTAGCACTCTTAATGTCGTTTCTTATGTTATCGTCACTTCTTCTATCATCATCCAAAAATTCATTGATCCTCCTACCTTTGTCGGCCTTCCACTATTGGTTACCCCTTTTGGTGTCTCTTTTCATTGATCCCTTGAGTTGGATTTGCTTAAACCCTTTGGGCTCAAACTTACCATGTGACTTGACCACTATCTGAAGGTGGGTTCAACAATGGAATGGTTTGTTAAGAAATCATATTAAGATAGCTTATAGGTTGAAATTTCTTTCAAAAGCGACAAAATTATGAACTTAGTTGATATTTGACACTTATCTATGATAACAAAATATATATTATAATTCATTGTTGAATTGTTATATATTTAAAACATTGTGGACTAATAAAAGATACAACTAAGTGTGTCCAAAGACAAGAATGAAAACAATATGAACGTAGTTGATATTTGATACTTATCTAAGTTAAAAATATATATATTATTCAATTGTATACATTAAAAACACCATGAACTAATAAGAGGTACAACTAAGTGTGGTCAAAGAAAAAAATGAAAACAATATGAACTTAGTTGATATTTGACACTTATCTAAGTTAATATATATATATTATAACTCATATACAAGAATGAAAACAGTGTATTGTAAAGGGAAAAAAGGAAAAGTATAATGTTTTTATAACCAAAAAAGTTTCATTGGTATTATTATATCGTAAATTAAATTATATACAATTATAAAATAGTTTTATTTTAAGATAGATATGTTATTTTATCATAATTATAACTGGTTGAAAGTATATTTTAATCACATACTAAATAACAAGTTAATCTAGAGATCTCATTCAACAACCTCCTAAATCCTAAATCATTCAAGAACTCCACTCGAGTAAATATGTTATCTATTTGAGAGTAAAAAATAAAATAATAAATCATGTGGCTAAAAGCACTACCGCATAAGACAAGTAGGAGTTAACTATGCCAATACACACACTTGATCAATACTTATCTTGTTATTGTCTAGTGAGGTCTTCATCATTATTTGATCTACTACAACAAAGACTTCTTCATATGTTGAAGATGCTCCCACACAATAAAGTCTTCATTTGGTTGACATGGAACTTGTATTTTGTACCTTGAGCTTAGAGTCACCTCCAAATTGTCATAGTCCATATACATGAATAATCGTCCACTAAAATACATGTGTATTGTTCACCACTCTAATTTCCAGTCTTTTAGGAATACTTTCAACTATTTGTTTCCCCTAAAGGTGCAAAAAACTCCATCAACAATTTCCAAGAGCTAACTAGTGCAACAATTACACCGAGCACTCTTTACTGCTAAATGTTCCTTAAGTCTTACCTGATTGTAACAAACCTAGTCCAACATCACCAAGGTCTACAACCAATTAATGGCCCACTCAACAACCAAGTGTTAACAAGTCCTTATGCAAGTGAACGACCTCCTTATCCATTCAAGGAATCTCAATAATAACATATCAAACCTCTAAGATGGTCAAACATATATAACTAGTCTACAAATGACATAATCATAGAATCATGTCTTTCATGTTGGCTTGTGACTCAAATAACCCATTAACATTTGACCTCATATGGACACACTCATTGTTGAATTTAGACCATGACTTAATGCAATACAACCAAACCAAATGTTCACATGCCTAAATAGGTCTTACAACTATTAACAACTAAAATTTGATGACATGACATGTCATCAGCCCCATCACCTTCATATGTCATCATTTCACCTCATTTACACCCATTAGACCTTGAGAAAGCAATAAAATGCCAAAAAGATCAAAATCAACCTCAAAATAGCACTTTAAAAGCAGATCGCAAATTCCCTTTAGAAGGAAGTGACCCAAGTCACTCAATTTCCTTCAATAAGAGAAACCCAAGTCTCACACATCTCCCAAAAAGGTGTGACCCCCTCTTTGAGCTTGATTTTCAGTTGTTGCGCTTTGTTCCCAAACAACAAGTAGAAAGTTTCGACATAAATCTTGGTATGGGTCTAATTAGATCATGGATTTAGAGGCAAAATACTAACTTTGATCCTTACCACAAAGACATCACCATGCCTATAAAAGAAATTTCAAGGTCCCTCATTCGACACAATTCTCTATATTTCTGCACAAACCGCCATTTTATCAAGATTCCCTTCTAGATTGAAGCTATCATGTTTTTTCTTATTTATTACCTATTGGAGATCCATCTTGTGACGTGAGGTCAGAGGATTGTGAGACTGTTGGGAGAACCAACTGACCCTGTCTTGGATAGTTGTAGTTCGGCCCCTTTCACTGTGCTCTTTGAGGTGATTCTTTCCCTTGTAAAATATCATTTTAATACAAAATAAAAAAGAATTCTTTATTATTTAGATTGTGTCTTTACATGTGTGTTGTTTGATTGAAGAATGCAACAAATCTATTAGTTTTGTTTTG
Organism: Pseudotsuga menziesii; assembly: GCA_001517045.1. Classification (NCBI taxonomy): domain Eukaryota; kingdom Viridiplantae; phylum Streptophyta; class Pinopsida; order Pinales; family Pinaceae; genus Pseudotsuga; species Pseudotsuga menziesii. Next base: position 506,443 of record LPNX010243518.1, on the reverse strand, counting down.
TTTCAAATTTTCATCTTTTTATTTAATTGCTAGTTTATTTGCATTGTATTTATTTCCTTTTTGAAACTTTGTTGAGGTTGCACAATCCCTTGCAAGTGCCTTTTGGCATGGGTGTGCGCCAAAATCAGACATAACAACAACCATATGCTTAATTACATTGCTCATTTGAAAAAAAATTAACCTTGCGTAGAAAATACCATGAGGAATACTTTCCTTTGCCTATTTACTCCCTTTTAATCTATTTGGAGTTATCATGCACATTATCAATGTCTTTTTTCTTCATCCTCCATGGTCTTGTATTTGTATTCAATGATATGTATCTTGGAAAATAAACTTGATAAATGTTGGAGTCCTTATTCTCAACATAGATTAATATGTGTAACATTAAGCTAGAAAAATGCAATATTACGCACAACACCGCCATTGATTTAAACAAACCTTGCATATGAATATGAGCTATACAATTCCAATCCTTTATTTGCACTCAAGCATAATCCCTATTCATGGCACTCCCCCTTAAAATTCCCCAACAACATCATTCCAAACCTTATTACATCTAGGCATTGCCATATATATTACTAAATCTTAATAATTAATCTTACAAGTTTTTATAATTAAGATCTTGGCACTAAAAAACAATTATAAACATACACATACAGTTAGAATGGCAAACATCATAACAAGACATCACTTCATAACTTTAATGTAACTAAAATAAGTTCAACCTCATGACTCTTTTACAGCTCATCTGTTAACCTATTATGTAACCTTTCAAACTCATGATTTAAACTCTCACAAAAAAAAATATCTTCGTAAAATAACATTTCACCATTACTATATATCGCTCCAAAAAGAAGTCGAGTTCTCAAACTTCTTGTTACTCTAACAGCAATGCTTTTAATGTAGCATCCATCAATACTCCGTTACCACAACATGCCAAAAAAAACACCCCGTCACCATTCAACGATCAAATCTCACACGTTATGTAATTGAATTCTTATAACCATATCAATGATCTTTTGGTTGGTATCTAGCTTAATCTCAGAAACTTTCCAGGTTTTCTAATGCTGCAGTGTGCTGTCTGTTCCTTGCAGTTTGTTGGACTGTTTTTTTTTTGGTGGCAAATTGCATATGATCTTTTCTGACAGATTGTTGTTTTTTTTGGAGAGTTAAATGCTTGCGCATTTCTGGATTGTTCTACTTTGATATGATGCCGTGGCTGATATTCTTATGCATTTTTTGCATTTGGTGATCTTAAGCAATATTCTTAGAGCTTGACTTGCGGGCTGTGTGGCCTCTACTTATTTGGTTCTGATTGGATTTGGATATGTTATTACTTCTTTGAGCTGCTGATCTTTTTGATCAGCTATTGTCTTATCATTCACTTATGAGACTTCATCAGCATGCTAGTTTTGCTCTGATTTTATGCTTTTGATCACCTGACACAGTTGATCTGAATGATGAAATAAGTCTACTACGATCAGACTTAATTTGTGCATGGAATTTGATTTTTTTCTGCTGAAAAGTTTCTGGTGAACATTATGATCTTCTGATGATATATTGTATGTAAGAACAACTTTACAGTTGGAACAGTTTTGGATATGGATAGTGGAATTTGTGCTCTTTCTGAGGCAAACTTTTGTAAATAACAACTTCTCAGTTGTTTTTTGTATAATGGACTATGAGGACCATCTGCTGAATGTGAATAAAATTTACGATTTTTTTCTATGGAAAAAAAAAAGCTTAATCTCATAATCCACTTAATCTAATAAAAACAAATCAATCAATATACCCATTAAAAAAAATTAAAAATGTCAAAATCAACAATAACAAAATACCAAAATACCATCCTCAAAGATGTAAATCAAAGATGCAAATGAAAGAGACCAAAATAAGCCCATGGTGTATCCTAATTTTATTAATTTGTGCGAGCGGGAAAATTCTCGAACCTAGTCATCATATCAAAATCTTAACCTTATGACTATGTATTAAGTCATCATATCCTCTATATCCTTGTCCTTTTCTCAAGAATAGTTACTACGTAAAACTTAATGTTAATGAAAACATGAATAATTACAACACATCAAGCAATCATTACAATTTCCTTTTGAAAAAAATGGGTTTGGTTCTTCAATGCCAACGTTAACGTTGATAGTGAGTGTACAGTACACATCAAACATTCATCAAAGTTTCGACATTCTTATTCGTTTAACATACATACGCGAGGCCCCAGAAAATAATGTATTTACCACATCGACAACTAAGGCTAACATGTAATTTGTCACATGCTAAGTGCCACGTTGGCAACTAAAGATGACATGGTAACGCAGGTTATGCAATATAGTAATGTTCAACCACTATGAGATGGTGGAAGTTTTTGGTTTCTAAGCACATCAAAATCATGTCGATAATTACTAATCACAATCACAATCATAGTAGTACTAACTTGCATTAATGTTTCTCATCATTCATTTATTCATTAATTAATTATATAAAAATCGTTCTCTAAGTAAAATATTTAATCATTTTTTTTTTGATAAAAAGTTAATTTTATTTATAAAAATAAAATTATATAGCATAATATATATAGCATTTCAACATTTCATAGGAAGAATCTCACATCCAAAACAACAACATATTAACATATATGAACCTCTTGACTATCTAAGATAGAGAGCTACCACATAGATCCAATAAATAAGTCCAAAACATAGTAATCTCTTAGAATAAACCTTAATTACCTAACTAACCAGCTAGGTTATCATTAATAGTATTTTAAGATCCTAAATAATCTAGTGAACTTCCCTCCTCTATTGATTAGATCCTTTCTATGACTGTGGGGTTTCATGGTTAGCCTTATAACCAAGTGGCTATTGTTTTAGATTATGTTTGACCCTTCTTAGTAATGTGTGTGCACTAAGGTGGTTTTACATTCCTATTATCACACTCTATGTGGTAGAACAAATATATTCATCCACTAAAGATTATAAATTGTTATATTGGTTTAGGTCAAGTCAATTTCGTTGCCTCCTTTTTTTCATATTATGTTTCTTTTTTTTTATTCCTATAATTTAGTGTATATTATTGGGAGATATAAATACCAACAACAAATTGGGTGACTATCCCAGTAGTTAAAGATTATAAATTGTTATATTGGTTTAGGTCAAGTCAATTTCGTTGCCTCCTTTTTTTCATATTATGTTTCTTTTTTTTTATTCTTATAATTTAGTGTATATTATTGGGAGATATAAATACCAACAACAAATTGGGTGACTATCCCAGTAGTTAATGGTGGGGTATTCAAGACTATAAATCTATAATACCAAATATTCATTATCCCTAAAGTCTCTACTAATGTTTCGATTTTTTCCCAACATCAAATATTTATAAGCTAGTTGAAATTGTGAAAGGTAAGAAATTAATATTTTAGTTAAAAGAAAACATACACAATAAGAGAGGGATCCCTTAAACGGAGTTCAAAGGAGGAGGAAAGTAAGTACATCACAACTTGGTTAGGAAACAACAAGGATGATTGCACCCAAATAAGTGAGTTGCACTATATAACTCACTATGAATGGAAGATAAGTGCCATTGTTTACATGTGTAATGCTTATAAATAAAAACAAAAACAAAGGTGAGACACATAGTATAATACAAGAGAATATGTGTTTTGGCCTGAAGGGTTGTAGCTCAAATGGAAAATGAAGTGAAATGAGATGATATGTTGTACAAGAGGTCACAAGTTCAAAACACTTTGACTTACCTATGCCTCATATTTGCGGGTTATGTAGGTACACCTAGACGTATAATGATAATGGACAATAATCAATCATATATAATGCAAGTACATGCACCGCCCCAATTGTCGATTCCCCTAATATAAATCTATATCCAATAAAAGTAATAATTCATTAATTCATTGTTATAATCCTATACTATAAAGTTTTGTTTTAAATAATTATTCATTGTTATAAACCTATACTATAAATCATTGTTATATACCTATACTATATACATTTGTTTTAAATAAAAAAATTTAATATATCATTTTTCTATATATTCTCTAAAATAAAACATTTTAATTTCATGTTAATTATTTGAGTTAAAAAAGTAAATAATCCATTCAATATAATACCTATACTATAAATCTATGTTTTAAATAACAAAATTAAATTTCTTTTACTATGTCATTTTCCAAGTGTTCCATATGACAAAACTTTTTAACTTCATATTTATTATTCCTTTTAAATATTCCTTTGAAAATGAAACATATCAATGTCTCCCTTCCCATGTGCTCTAATATAAATCTAATATAAATCTGTATCCAATAAAAGTAATAATTCATTAATTCATTGCTATAAGCCTATAGTATAAAGTTTCGTTTTAAATAATTATTCATTGTTATAAACCTATACTATAAATCATTGTTATGAACCTATACTATATACATTTGTTTAAAATAATATTTTTAATATATCATTTTTCTATATATTCTCTAAAATAAAACATTTTAATTTCATGTTAATTATTCGAGTTAAAAAAGTAAATAATTCATTCAATATAATACATATACTATAAATCTATGTTTTAAATAATAAAATTAAATTTCTTTTAATATGTCATTTTCCAAGTTTTTCATATGACAAAACTTTTTAACTTCATATTTATTATTCCTTTGAAAATGAAACATATCAATGTCTCCCTTCCCATGTGCTCCATGCAGAAAGTCTCAATTAAATGTGCATTGCATAGTTTAAAAATTAGAAAAAATGGCATCCTTTCAAGTTTGTTTTTTTAATTATTTTTTCTAATTTTTTTTGGTAATTTTTAGAATTTTAATATAAATACTATTTTTTAAGTAAATTTAATAAATTTACATATGAATATTTTTTTTTAAATGAATAATATAAATATGTTATTTTTATGTAATGCATAATAAATAAACAAATGTTACTTAGTAACTAGTCTTTGTTGTTTTGACATTGTACGGCCGGTCTTCAATTTTTCTGGCATGAGCGACCTGCACGAGGAGCTGGAGGCGACCAGCAAGCTGTCAGAGGCTCGATCTGAGATCGTGAGGGCGATTGGAACTGTTTTGAACTGGAACCAGACCGTGGGCTGCCAAGGGAGGCGTTGATCCTGCGTGGACTGCTGTCAGAGGCCGCTCTGGCAATGCTGGAGGGATAAGATGGGCACTCCGATCCCTGAAGATCGAGATCCGTCCTAGGCTCCTCATCTGGATGAATTCGATCGCTTAATCTCATCTTACAACAAGAGATCCGGCAAAACCGAACCCTCGAAATTTGTCAAAAGGCTTGAAGATGTGCCGGAGGTTGCCCTTCCTCCGGAGGAAACCATCCGGGTTGCTCTTTCCCTTGCAGATCGAGCCCTGATTGGGAAATTTACGGGGCTTTGGCCTTCGCCCAAAACAATGGACAGCTGGGTTCAAAGAAACTGGAGACCCCTAATCACGAACAATGTTGCTTCCTACTCCGTCGGGCGAGGTTTTTTCCTCTTCGACTTCGAATCCAAGGATGATAAAGAGTTGATCTTCCTAAACGGGCCCTACTTCATGGGGCCGCAAGATCTTTACCTCAACAGGTGGATGCCGGATTTCGATCCAGAGGCTAACACGCCAAGAGCAGTGCCAGTTTGGGTCAGGCTGCCCAATCTCCCTATGCATTGCTGGAACCCTAAATCCCTCCAGGCCATAGGGACTGCACTGGGGAATTACATCGATATGGCTAGCCCGAAAGACCAATACGCCTGTGCTCGAATCTACGTTGAGGTCGACCTAGAAGCTGGACTCCCTGAAGCTGTCAAGTTAACCGTGGGAAGCTGGTCCCATTTCCAAAAACTTGATTATGAACAGCTGCCCTTCAAATGCAGAGGATGCCATGAGTATGGGCACTTCATCCGCAACTGTCCAAAAAATCCTGAGAACCAGCAGGACAAGGCAAAGGGATGGCAGAAGGTGTCTAGATCTAAAGCCAAACATCAATCTGGGAAGGGGCCTAAACAAGGTGAAGGGACCAATGATACAAGGGCCACTAATCTTGAAGGATCGGTGGAAGCAACCAAAACTAAAGCAACAGTGGAAATAAGGGAAGGTCTAACTGAAACTGGTGAGAAATCCAGCAATGAAGGGAACAAAGAGTCTGAAGCAGAAATATCAGAGCAACATTTGAAGGATCAAGAGGAAGAAAAGGCCCCGGTCACTGCAGGGGAAACCCTGGGGAACTCAGAAGAAGATTCTGGATCGGAGGAAGAGGAAGAGGAGGAGGGGGAAATCGAAATAACCACTCCGAGAATGCCTAAAACAAGGGGAATAAAATCCAGAAAAGAAATAAGAGAGCAGGATTCCTATAAGGATAAGTTGCAAGGCTCTCAGCTAACTTTGGAAAAGCTCCTGAACTCCGCTAGGAACACCCGACAACAAGGGCATGCCCAGAAAGGGATGCCTAAGCTCCCCAAAAGTAGGTAATGCGGGTCCTCTCCTGGAACTGTAGAGGTCTTGGAAGTAAAATCAAAGAAGAAGCAATGTTAGATCTATCTTCTTTACATAAGCCGGACATCTTCCTAATCCAGGAGACGAAGATGGAGGAAGCCGTCTTCCTCCAAGTTAGTCAAAAATTATGGAAAGGAAAAGGGAAAGCCGCAATAAGCTCAAGAGGGGCTTCTGGTGGCATTGGAACCCTATGGAATGACAAACAATTTGATACCGTAGCTATCAAGAACAGCAACCATTAGATCCTCACCCAGCTTAGGCAGAAAGCCTCGAACTCACAGGTAAGTATCTTCAATATCTATGCCCCCAATCTTGCTGCAGAGAAAATTTCCTGCTGGAATCTCCTGCGTGAGGAGAAGAGTAATCTGCAAGGTAACATCATCATTGCAGGTGATCTTAATGTCACCTTAAGCCAAGAGGAAAAGAGAGGTGGGTCCTTGATTAGGGATCCCATAAGGGAGACTGTAGATGAAATCATCCTAGAATGGGATCTCATGGACATTAAACCTGCTGATGGGAAGTATACCTGGAATAATAAAAGAGTAGGACCTGGTCATATTGCTGCAAGACTCGACAGATTCCTAGTCCAGGACTCCTTCCTCCTGTTGGGGATGAATATTTCTTCCAAAATTCTGCCCTTTGGAGTCTCTGACCATAGGCCCATTCTCCTTGAGATGGCTGTTATCAAGAATTGGGGACCAATACCTTTCAAGTTTAATCCCCTTTGGGCAAATCACTCTGAATTCCTCCAAATTGTAGCTAATTCGTGTTCCCCGCCGGTCAATGGTTCTCCCTTTTATGTTTGGGAGGAAAAGTTAAAAAGATTGAAAAAGATCCTTAAGCTCTGGGCCAGAACTATTCCTTCCCCTTCAGACCAAAAATATCAAGCAGCGAAGGAGCTCGAAAACCACCAGGATGCCTTGGAGGTCAAGGACGTGGACGCAGAGGATCTCCACGCTAAAGCTATTCTACACGCTAATCTTCATAAAGCCTGCAAAACCGAGTCTGATTGGTGGAAGATTAAGGCAAGATGCGATTGGTTGGTTGATGGGGATAAAAATACAAGGTATTTTCATAAGCAGGCGGCAGCCAGAGACAATTTCAATTGTGTGAAAGAGATCCATACCCAGGAACGCCTTATAACCAGTCATGAAGAAATTAAAATTGAAGCTTCCAGACATTTCAGTGGACTCTTCATGGCCCAGCCAGTTGTGGAGGACGCTGCAATCTTGAACCTGATTCCCAGCTCCATTAAAACCAGCGATAATGAATCTCTTACCTAGGCTATTTCGATGGAGGAGATTAAGAGAGTTGTTGATGGAATGAAGGACGACAGACTCCGGGACCGGATGGATTTAATGCTACATTTGTTAAACTTTGCTGGAACATCATTAAGAAAGAGTTAATTAAAATGGTCCGGAAGTCCCAGAGATGCAGTAAAATTGGCGGTAGCACCAATTCGGCATTCCTGGCCTTAATTCCCAAAGAGAAGGAGGCCAAAAACTTTGATAGGTTCAGGCCTATTTCTCTGTGCAATATAGGCTATAAAATCATCACTAAGGTTATGGCAAGCAGACTCAAGCATATTCTTCCGAGACTGATCCTGGAGAATCAAGGAGGATTTGTAAAAGGTAGGAAGATTTGGGAAAACATCATTTTAGTTCAGGAGGCTATACACTCCAGCTTGAAGAACGGTGATAAGGGAATGGTGGTCAAAATCGATCTGGCCAATGCTTTTGACAGGGTCAGCCATCTCTTTCTTTTCCAGGTGATGCAGAAATTTGGTTTCGCTTCTGATTTTATTTCTTGGGTCCGAGCTTGTATTAGCAACCCGTGGATTGCCCCACTTGTCAATGGGAGAGTTGGCCCCTTCTTCCAAGCCTCGAGAGGCCTGAGGCAAGGATGCCCGCTCTCTCCTCTCCTTTATGCCATCCAAGCCTCTGTTCTTAGCTTTCAGCTAGAGACTGCCAGGCTTGACCAGGATCTCCCCGTAATTCAAATGGCTAGAGGCATCAAGGAAATTAATCACGCGCAATTTGCAGATGACACTATATTACTAGGTGGTGCTAGTAACATTATAGGAAGGCGTTTCAAGACTGAGCTGAGTCGTTACTTCCTAGCTTCCGGAGGCCAAGTTAACCTGAGGAAAAGCCAGATCTATGGCTAGAACATCAATCCGAGGGAAATGTCAGATATCTCCTGGAGCCTCAACATGGGAGGGGTCACTGACTGGGAGTCCTTCAACTATCTGGGGGTTCCCATCTTCAAAACCAAGGCCAAGAGCTCGGCCTGGAATCCTGTTGTGGAGAAAATTAAAAGCAAAATCCAAGGCTGGGGATCAACCTGGTTAAACTTGGCTGGGAAGGTAGTCTTAATCAAGGCTATCTTGAACAACTACCTGATTTATCAAAGTTCTCTCCTTCTAGCCCCGGCCAAAACCATCAACCAAATAGAAGGACTGATAAGGTCCTTTCTCTGGCAGGGGGGCAGCACTGGCAGAAGCAAGAAATTTTCGTTGGTAAGCTAGAGAACTATTAAGCGCCCAAATCCGGAGGGAGGCCTCCACATCAGAGAGCTCAGGACCCAAAATTTGGCTATGGGAGCCAAGCTGGTCTGGAATCTGCTAGTCCCCAAGCCCTCTTGGTCCAGCCAAGTGCTGAAAGCTAAGTATTTTAGGGGCACTCGGCTCAGATGTATGGAAGGTGTCCATATGAACCAGAATGGATCCACTATCCACAAAATCTGTCTCAAGGCGCTGCCTCAGTTCATTGGTGGTCTGCACTGGGTCCCAGGCAACGGGAAACTCATTAATCTATGGAACGACTCTGTTCTGGGTAAAATTCCTCCATAGCTTCCTCGCCTGCAACAAAGTATGGGCGCGCTAGGGATGTCAACGATCTGGGACGTTTCCAAATGGGAGAATTCTGAGTGCAAGCGTTGGATTGGCTGGAATTTGCCGGATCTCCCAGAGGAATTTGATGAAGAGAAGTCTCAGCTCCTCGACCACCTGGCTGGGATCGCCCCACTCTGCCAAAATAAAAGGGACAAGCGTGGATGGGGAGATCATTTTGGCAATTACACTGCCTCTGAAGGATACCAGCGTTTCTCTACTGATTTTAACGTTCCTGGCAATCCCAAAGTCTAGAATTATAACTGGACCAACACCACGTTGCCCAAGATCGACTTCTTCACTTGGACGTTACTGCATGGCAAAATCCTAACAGGCGAGAATTTGGAAAGGAAAGGGATTGCTGGACCATTCAGATGTCCCTTGTGTGCAGCCGTTGGAGAAACCATAACGCACCTGTTTTTCTAGTGCTCCTATGCCAATTCAGTGTGGAAGAAAGTGCTCGATAGATGGGGAGGGTTAAGGAGAATGCCGGAGAATATACACGACTGCATTAACAACTGGGAGAATTTGTATCAGGGCGAGCTGAATGAGAAGAGGGGCGTGAGAAGCTGCTGGCTAAAAATCCCAAAACTGATATGCAGGTGTTTATGGAACGAAAGGAACTACAGGATATTTCAAGATAAAAAGCAAACCACGAGTAAGATAGCAGTCAAAATTCAGGCATTGGTTATGGAGGTTATAAGTATCTCAAAGATCCCGAGCAACAAAGGGACTCTAACCGAAAAAGAAAAAGAGCGGATGTGAAATTTCAAACCCCTGGCTGATAAATTTGTTGCTGGTAAGAAGCTGGAGGCGTGGGAGATCAGGATGGATAATTCTCAGTTCGGCAATTGGCTGAAAGAGAGGAAAATTTTTAAGCTCTTCTTTGACGGGGCTTCCAAAGGGAACCCAGGGAAGGCCGGAGGAGGTGGAGTCATCATCAATCCTGACGGGGAAGTCGAGGTGGAGTACAGCTGGAATATTGGTTATGAAACTAATAATATAGCAGAGGCCTACGGGCTATGGCAAGGCCTAAAACAATTGCTGGGCAAAAAGGTTGAAGAAGTCCTGGTTTTTGGGAACTCCAGGATTATCATCCAGGCAATGAATGAAGGAAGGAAAAGTGATAACAATAGGACAGCTAGATTGACAAGAAGAATTAGGTCCCTTTCCGAGTTGTTTCGAAAGATTAGATTCTATCATATTCTAAGAGATCTTAACACCTTGGCGGACATGGCAGCCAATAAAGCCATAGATGCGGATCTTAATGGTCTAATAGTTAATTCGGTTGTTCATAGTGATATTCCTCCTTAGCTCCTCGGATGGTCACTGACTGATCGAAGAGGTAGCGAGGTGAATGCTGTCATGTGTCTTTCTACAGCAATTTATTGCTGATTTTTAATAAAACTCCATAACCGTTCCTGTTAAAAAAAAAAACTAGTCTTTGTTGTTTTATATATGGATAATTAAATTATGAGAAGGTAATTAATAAGCATGGCATAGTTATATAAAATACAATTTATTGTGAAATAAGTACTTATACATTACATAGTTGTCAAGAAAATATGATATATCCTGAAACAGGTATAACCAATTCAATATAAATCTTAAATTAGACTACATATATACCAAAATATGTGAATAAAGATGCCTCAGTTAAACAAGTGTTATAGTGTTCTTACCAAAATATTAAAAGAATATATTTACCAAAAATATGTGTTATAGTGTTCTTACTAAAAGGAATATTAAAAGAATATATTTAACAAAAATGTAGGTTATAGTGTTCTTACCAAAAATATATATTGGATAAATAGTGATAATAGTTTATAGTTAATTTATAGCTAATATAATCAATAGTTGGGAAATTAAGTATGGAAAATTAACACATGGAAAAGAGTATATGAAAGAAATGATTTTATTAAAAATAAGTATTTGATTAGTAAATAAAGATAAATATGGAGAAACAAATATTTTATTTTTATAAAATTGCATTTAATTTGATTTTGATTTTTTTTCAACATAAAATTTTAAATCATTAAATTTGTCATAGCCTAGTCTATAATATTTATCAAAAATCACTAATGATATTATGAAGAGCTATAAAGGACTTAGAGTGATATAAAATCATAATTTGTATGAGTGATTTAAGGGTTTTACCATGACCCTTCATAATCTTATGAGCAATTTATAATTGTTAAATAGTTTGGTATATACATAATGAATATAATGAAGTAGACTACTTAAACAGAGTAGGTAGATAATCACACTTAAATAAAAATATTATATAATTATAAATTTTAAATAAATAGTATATTTACCTATTTAAGTAAATGAGGATTATCTAATAGTGATCCATAAGAATATATATATATATTAGTTTTGCCCAAGGACACTGCACGAACAACAAAGTAAAGCTAAGAGCCTTGCATGCTATAATTGAGTTGGTTGTAAACATAAATATCACCAATCTGCAGGTCTTTGGGGACTCCAAAATGGTGGTGGATTGGGTCAACAACAAAATTTAGATCAAAGCACCTCATTTACAACAACTCTTAAGAGCTATTAGAAGGCGTGAATTTCTTCTTAGTCCTAACCATAACACATGTATACAGAGAATTAAACATGGAGGCAAACAACCTGTCAAAACTTGCTTTAATGCTAACTCCAGGCCAGATGGAGACGGAAGAAGTACTCAAAGAATAAAAGGACACTTCCATAACAAGTATAATCAGAAAGAAAGGTCTACGATTTTGATGAACATTGTTATGTAATCAAGGTGACTTCTTATGGGAAAAGAAGCAAATTATGGTTTGGAAACTGTATGTAAGTCCCTTCCAAGGATAGTCCATAATCATACATTTTTAGTAGAACGGATATTTTCCATTTGGATAATATATAATAGTTTAAAATTATTTTATTTTTTATAATATTCAATTTAATATATAGTTTTTAAATAATTTTAATAAAGTTTATACAAAAATTTGAAAAAATACATAAAATATTTATATATACTAAAAAATTAAAATACCAAATTTTAACTAAATATATAACATTTAAAATTCTAATATCAAAATTTAGATGTCTAACAACTAAAATTTTAATATCAAAATTTAAATATTACATATATGTATAAATTTTATATATAAATTACATAAAATTATAATAACAATTTAAATATGAATTAAATTTTAAATGAATTATATATATGTAATTATAATATTTTACTATTATATATATATAATAGTAAAATTAATTACAAAATTATTAATTACATTTTTATTTAATGTTTTTTATCATAAGAATAAGGTGAGCAAGGTCTAGAACGTTCCACTGAAAACTAAACTAAATTAGGGAAGAGGGAAGAATCATGTGAGGTCTGATAAAATAGTCGTCGTGTAAGCCCTAGTGGAGTGGAGAGTACCAAAACCCAAACTCATAAATATCACAGTTGCTTAGACAACCAAGGCATCTACCCCTAGTTAAATCACTATGTAAGATGGCTCCAAACATTTAAGTGGTATCCACATAGTTCCATAAATTAATGCCAAATTGATTTTTTTTTTAATTTATTTTTTATCAAAATGTTTGCTTGCTTTGAAACCCTTACAAAAAAATCTTTTGAATCTCCTCACTCACAACTTTTCTAATTTCCGACAATGGAGTATTCATTCTCGGATTGAGAGGAGATGGCACGTTTCCATGGTAGGGTTTCACAAGATTTTCGAAGACCTCACTGTTACGGCACTCTCACGATGGTGTTGTTCTTCATCCATGGTTTGGCTTGTTTTCAACCCTGAGCAGTCGGGATCTTTTTTACCCTTCCATCTTTTCTTTGTCAGTTTTCGTTTCCCTGTTGTTTTCTTGGCCGGTCTTTACCTAGCTTCTGCGTTTTTTTAGGGATAGTGGTTGTTTTTTGGTCTAGCATGTGGGTGATACAGGATTTTTGCTCCGCTAGTATGTTACTTTCTCCTTTATGGTGAGCCTCGGTCCTGGGCACACAAGGGTTTTTGCTACTGTGCTGTCTCTTACAGATGGTGGCTACATGGAGTTTCTCCCCTTCTCCAGGGGACTAGTACCAACCATGCTCAAAAAGTGGGAATTTGTGATTTTATCCTTCGCCTCTGTGTTTGTTTAACAGTTTTGTTGGGTTACCACCCATGCATGAGTCTTTTACGTTGTTTGCTCGTGATTTCTGTCTCATATTCTGCCTCCATCAACGTGCAGTTTCCCCCTGCACTCATTGTACCCCGCTATCACGGGGTTAACTTCTGGGGTCTCTCCGTTTATTTCTGGGGCACATGGGTTTTTATCCTTTTCACTCCCGGTTATTGCGGTGTTCTTGTTCGTGCCCGCAATAGTCATTATCTTTTCCTTTTGTCTTCTGGGTTTGTTGGTCTGGAAGCTTTTGTTTTTTATGAGTTACCTGGCATATTCCATCAGCTAAGGTTACGGCTTGTCTTCCCTTGTTAGAGTTTTGACTTCTAGAGAAAACCCTGGTTTGTGGGTAACGACGTTCTCTGGTGTAGCGCCACCTTCTGGGTTTCACCCTTCGTGGGGTCTGTTGACAAGGGGTTTTTCACCTGACATGGGTGTTGGGACTCTTGTGAGTTACTCTCAGTGCTATCGGTTTGCTTTGTGACTAGGGCCTCAACATGAGTGAGAAGCAGGATTCCTCACGCCACCGCAAGAAGCGGAAAGTCAAGGGTATAAAAGCCCTATCGGGCAAGTTCCGTTATGTACTCGGGCACGAAATTTTCATGGACCGTGTAGACTCATTGTGTTTGATAGCACTGGTGGGTAGGCTGGAATATTGTCATATGGGGAAGAAAGACTAGGTGGAGTGGGCAACAACTCATTGGAAACTTGTGCTTACCTACATATCGACTATCAATTTGCTCTTCAATGGTTGGATTTTCTTTATGTTCTTAGAAGCTGAACATGCATCTGTCATCCTCGACTCGCTGTGGAGAATTGCAAATGGGTCCTTGGTTTTGGGGCGTTGGCATGCACATTTTGACCCACTTAGGGAAAGGGTGACTAAGCGTCACCTCTGGGTACTCCTGCCATCTCTACCCTCCCCCCTCTGGAGAAAAAGTATTCTTGAAGGTATTGCCAATACCATCGGCAGATTCGTAGCGGTCGATGATGACTTCCATCTCTCATATGATAAGAGGATGGCTAGGGTGCTTGTAGAGATGGATATATCACAAGAGTTGCCAGCAGAGGTGGAGATTCTTTGCAAGGAACGCCTATTGGTTCAAAGATTGGACTATCTCCGTGTTCCTTTCAGATGCAGTCGATGCCATGATACTGGACATCTTCAAAGAATGTGCCCTCTCCTTCTGAATAGTCTGTCATGCTCCAGCAAGGATGGCACTCCTGTTTCACGTTGTCCATCATCTACCTTTTCTCCGACGCATCCAAAAACAGGAATTTATTCTCAAGCTCTCTCTCTTTTTGAAGAAGTCTTTGACTCTTTGCTTGATGTTATTAATGGGATGGATATTGCTCCTGTCCTTAAATGTCATCCGGATTGTGTTAGCCATGTGGCCCCTATTCTGGCTTCCCCTGCTGAGACACCTCCTCTCTCTCTTCCATGCGCTCTGGCTTCTTTTCCCTGTGCACCTTTACCCCTTGACTCTAGCCCGCCACCTACGCCCTATGTACCATCTTTATTATCGCATGAGGACTTGCCGCCTCTTCCTCCACATGCTTCACCTCTTCCACTTATCCCCTCTCCTCATAGTCTTGTATCTTCCCCATCCTTTTCTGATCCCTTGCTCCAGAGATCCCTGGTGATCTTTTCAGCAAAAACACCTTCTTCTCCCTCTACCCTCCATCTGAACTCCATCCGATTTGAAAACATGACTGTCCGAAAAAAAGAAGAAGAAGGAAAAATCGGATCCTTCAGGGGTTCTGTCCACTGTCTCTCCTCCTTATACTCCCCTCTTTGTCCGCATAAAAAATGCTGCGAGAGGAAACTTTCAATGGGGACTTAGAGCATCGTCTCCCCTCCCTATTGTTCCTTAATGAAAATATTGTCTCTAAATGTCCGTGGTCTGGGAGACAAGACCAAACAATGTTGCCTTTGGTCTCTTATTCTCTCGATTGATCCTGACTTGATTCTCTTCCAGGAAACGATGTTTAGCACATATCCATCTCTTCTTTCCTTTTCAAAACTTATGCCTAACTAGGAATTGTGTGCAACAAGTGCTTCGGGCCTCTCCGGGGGCTTACTCACATCCTGGAACCCTCTCCTTGTTAGATGTCGTACCTTTGAAACTATTACAGGAATCCTTGTTAAGGCAAGGTTTCGTGGTCTGTCAACTCCTTTGGCTATCCTTAACTGTTACAGTCCCTACAGGAACAGGGAACTCTTTTGGGAAAAAACCCTCAGAGGGGGTCTTCTCAACACTCCTAACTTGATCCTTGGAGGTGACTTAAACCTGACTCTGAGTGCCTCAGAGATCTGGGGTAAAAAGGCTGTCATCGATCCTCTTGCTTCACATTTTAAACACATTTTTGCTTCGATTGATCTTGTGGATATTGCTCCACCTTATGCTGGACCCACCCGGAGAAATGGGAGGGCTGGGGAAGATGGGATTTGTAAAAGAACTAATCATTTCCTGTTTTCATCTTCTTTGATCCCTGAAATTAACACGCACCGTGTATGGGCTTATCCTTCTGATATCTCTAATCATTTTCCAATCTGTGTTGAATGGAACAATAGGGAGGGTTCTCATAACTACCCTTTCAAATTCAACAGATCCTGGTGAACAGATTCGGATTTCTCCTAATTGGTTACTAGGAGCTGGCCTATCTTGATACCCTCATCTATTGAAGATGGCATGGACTTACTGTCCTAAAAGCTCAGATTGCTTAAAAGGGAAGTCAAGTCTTGGATAAAAAAAGGATTTGTTATGGAGTTGGAGTCTCTTAGACTGGATGATGAAATTAGTGCCCTTCATACTTGTTCTTCCTCGGGTATACTATCCCATGAGGATCAATTGACTTTGAATCTGCTCAGATAAAAAAAAAGGCATTATTGGACCACTACTTGCTCTCATGGCAACTCAAGAGTAGAGCAAAGTGGGCGGTGTTTGGAGACTCAAATAGTAAGTTTTTTCATGCTTTGGCTTCGGGACGCAGGAATCAAAATGCTATTTGGGCTTTAGAGGATGAAGATGGACACAGCGTGGAGGATGAGGCAGCTCTTAAGGAACTGGTTCATAGACATTTTTTTCACATCTTCAGTGATGATAAACAAACCTATATTCTGGCCCAGTTCAAAGTTGTCATGTTGTACCCTTCTATGCTCTCTTCTGAGGAGGTCGGTGGTTTCATTGAAAGTGTCTCTGTGACTGAGATTGAGGGAGCTTTGAGATCCTTCAAAAAGGATAAGAGCCCAGGTCCGGATGGCTGGCCAGTTGAATTCTTTATTCACTTTTTCGACCTGATGGGTAAGGATTTATTAAAAGCTATGGAATATGCAAGGAAATCTGGAAGGATTGCTCCCTCTCTGAATTCCACTTTCCTTGCCCTAATTCCTAAGAAGGATAAGACTACTACCTTCGCTGACTTTAGGCCAATCTCTCTATGTAATTTGATCTATAAGGTCATATCTAAAATTATAGCTGTAAGATTAAAACCTCATTTGGATTCCCACATATCCAAGGAACAATTTGGGTTTCTAAAAAATCTTCAAATTGTCGAACCCATAGGTATTACACAAGAGATTCTACATACTGTCAAAACAAAAAATACATGTGCTCTCATTCTTAAGTTGGATTTGGTTAATGCTTTTGATAGAGTAAATTGGTCTTATATTAGACTCATATTGATCCAGATCAGGGTGCCTCTCATGGGAGTCAACTGGATTATGGGATGCTTAACATCAGCAAACTTTGTTGTGTTGGTTAATAGTACTCCATGCAAGTTCTTTACTGCATCTAGAGGCATCAGAAAATGTTGTCCCTTGTCTCCCCTACCATTCATACTTGTCATTGAAGGTCTCAGTCTCTTGATTTCTGATGCTAGGGAGAATGGTCTTATCAGAGGTATAAAAATATCATCATCCCTTGCTCTTACACACCTCTTATTTGTTGATGATGTTATTCTTCTAGGAATTGGTACCTTGCATGAGTGGATGGATTTCAAAGTCATTTTAAGCACCTTCTGCAAAGCGTCTAGGATGAGCATCAGTTTGGAAAAGTCGGGCTTTCTCTTTAATAATGTGGATTAAGATACCCTTCTTAGTATTGCTAGGGTTCTTCCTTACAAAATGGATACTATTTCTACAGGTTTTGAGTATCTTGGTTATTTTCTTAAACCATTTGGGTACAAGATAAATGACTGGCTATGGCTGATTCAGAAATATGAAAAAATGATATTTCATTGGTCCCATAAATATCTCTCCCTTGGTGGCAGACTGATTTTTGTTCAAGCTGTGTTATTAATCCTTCTGGTCTACTAGCTGGCCCTTGCTCCTATTCCAGCCTCAGTCTTGGATAAACTCAGAAGGTTAACCTTTGCTTTTCTATGGGGCTCCTCAGGGGTAAATCACAAGTACCATCTGACGAATTGGATGCACCTCTCATGGCCAAAAGAGAAAGGAGGCTAGGGTATAAAAAATCTCCATTGGTTCAGCACGACCTTGAGATTAAAAAAAAATTGGATGGTTCCTACAAGGTAATAGTCTGTGGAATCAGGTTTTAATCAGCAAATATTTGAAGAATCAATCTGTTGTGTCGTGGATCAGAGAAAAAAATTCATAGTTCGTGGAGCCTCTGTGATCTAGAATGGTTTCATGCACACACTTTCGTGGCTGGGAAAGTGCTTGGCTTGGCATGTTGGTAATGGACAGAACATCCTCGTGCATATTGACCTGAATATTGGAACACACTCCCTACCAGAGCTACCCCTGGGTCTCAGAGAGTATCTTGAGGATCTTGGTATTACTACTCTCATGCATGCTCAGAACATTCTCCCTGGTCAGCACAATTATTGGTATACGACGGAAGATTTGAATATTGCATGGGATTGGAAATTTGCATGGGAAAATTACACTAGATGCTTGGAACATGGTAGGATCCAATTCAATTCACTTGCTGATTCTTTAGTTTGGAAGCATAATAAATATGATGGTAATGTTACGACGAAGCTAGTATATGACCTAATTGTTCTCTCTTCATCTCCTCTGACCTGTAGTAAAATTCATGCTTTCCTCTGGTCTTGCATTATTCCCATGAAAATTCGTTGTTTCATATGGCTGGCTTTGGCAAACAAAATACTTACATGGGACAGTCTCCAAAAAAGAGGATGGATCATGCCTGGCATCTGTGTACTTTGTGGTTTGGGTGAGGATAGTGTTCAACATCTATTTTCTTCCTGTTCTATTTGGAAAATTGTATTTGAATGCTTAAGTGAGTAGTATCACTTACAGCCTCTTTACAAGAGTGATAATCTCAGCTCCTTTTTGGGTACCTGGATATCAAGGTATTCTAGACACTCTTAGTGCTATTACCTACCCTTTTTCGCCATTGGGTTATTTGTAAAGCACGAAATCTCTGCATCTTTGAAGGAAAAAAGCCATCGACTTTGGGCATACTCCATCATATTGAATATTACTCTCAAATGTATCCAGTTTCAAGTATGAAGATCAAAAAGCCCAGGGCCTATGGAACGGGCCCTTCTTTAGTCTTTCCCTATGGCTTCTTTGATGGGGCAGCTGCAAATTATAAGGGAGGAGTTGGTTTTTGCTTGGTCCTGAATGAGTCTCACTCTTTTGAGTTTACAATGTGGGTGGGTTCTTGCACGAATACAAAAGATGAACTAATAGCACTTTGGGCATTGCTGTCTGTGGAAAAATTGATGGGGATTCCATGTCTAAACATTTTTGGTGATTCAACAGTCATCATAAATTGGGAAAAAGGCAATGCTGCCTTGAACCCGCCGGATCTTAGTCATTGGTGTATGGATACAAGAAATCTCATCTCTTGTTTTCTTCACTTGTCCTTCAGTCATACATATCGAGAACACAATCAGCTTACAGACAGACTATCAAAATATGCCTTGTCTTTGGCTCCTGGATGTGGTGATTTTTATGAATTTCTTGATGGCCATTTGGCCTCATTTGATACTTTCCATCTCTTTTGAGCTCGGTGCATGAGCTTTCTCTCCTCTTTTTTTATGCACCCCTTTATGTATTGATGTATATGGAGCGGGCACTTTTGATAGAAACTCTGCACTTCTGTGTTCTTGATCTGTATGGCTGATAGGGACAAGCTACAATTGTATGCTCTTCTTGATGCCTTGGTTTTTAGACTTTTGACATTGAGTTTTGTGACCCTTCCCCATTGCCAGCTCAAGAGTGTATGAGGCATGTTCCTGGATACCAGCTGTTACATACCACTTTCATGATCTTGATTATTGTAACCCTATTAATAGGGAAGACATATCAGATTCCCTTTGATTCTCTTATTGAATTACAAAGACAGAATTTTTTCCTTCTGAAAAAAAAATGAATTAATGCCAAGTACTGGAAGCACTTCAAGATATTTGGATTCCATCTCGCCCAAATCTAAAAAGATATAACAGTTAAATCATATTTATAATATCCATAATGTGTACAATGCAGTGACAATCGATAAAGTATTATTAACGAACAAACCATCCACGTCACTACAAATCATCCAAGTGTAATGATTAGTGTATTAATAACTTTTTCCACCTTTTAATTCAGAGTGCATGAGTTCATGGATGCAAAGACAGTTAAAGCCTACAATCATTACTAAATAAGACTTTCATCATTCAAATTGCACATATCTCATTTTTTTAATATATTTTAAAAATTACATAAATATGTTTGTAATGTTTAACCTTACATAAAATTTAAATTTTAACTTATCAAATATGAACTAATACTTACCAATTACTTATCAATTACAATATAGCCCTATAGTAGCAAAGAATAAAAAAAGAAATTCAACATTATGTTCATCATTCCTTTAAAAGTAAATAATATCAATGTTTATCTTCCCATATAATTCATGATGAATATGCTCCATAATAAAGTAGTAACACAAAAAGTTTCAACAACATGTAAATACTTTATTATTCTTTTGAAAAAAATAATATCAATGTCTCCCTTCCCATATGCTCCATGAATTAGTTCAGCCTTTGAAAACAAGCATGTATCTACCATCTCCATCTGTTTCAAGGGCTTGGAATCCTTCTAGGAAAGCCTTGACGGAATGATGAAAGGTGACCAGATTTCTAAAGTTGTTCACTCATTGGGCTCTATCATATTTAATAAATTTGTGGGTTTTTTTTATAGCTCCTTGATTCATAATTCACTCTCTTGTGCAGTGGGTGTTATGTTGTTTTTGAATCCAAATTCTTTCTACAAGCTTTGGATGTGTTGTGGTTCAGGATCCAACACCATGGGTGAGCTTCTATCATTGTGGCTCCTTCTGCATTTCTCCTCTAGCATTGGCTCAGATGAGATTCGTGTCTTCGGCGTCTCGAAGGTTATAATTGACCGGGCAAAGAATGACTATGAAATCTGTAATACACCCAAAACTAAAAAAAAATATTTATTATTTGCTTCAATAAAAAACATTATGTTAATTTTTTGTAAAGTTTATGACCAACTGGGTCAAGGATGACTGTAATTGAAGAATTATTTATTTTAATAATTAATAAAAGGAGACGCCTATTCAGGGGAGACTTTTAAATGAGTGTTCACTGCCCACTAGGAGGAAGGAGCAGCCGTAGAAGGATGATTGACAAGTAGCAGCACTAGCATTCACTTTTTAGTTGTTACAGGAGCATAATCCTTAAAAAAAAAGTGATCATGTTCCCTCAGAAGGGGAACTGAGCTAGGTGGCTCATTAAATTCGAAAACTGACCCAAAGACCTAGGAAATATTATATAAACCATCAAATTGAGCAGGAGGCTCACCACACATTCTGATTTCTGAGAGAATAAACTTTGTGACTGCTACAAACTAAAAAGTCAAGCACACAAAGAATTTGATGAGGGGATAGCTAAAGTGTTTTGCTCAGTTAAGTCTGCTACTGAGTGCTAAGTTGCAGAAGTATGTTGTGTGGCAGATATCTCCATCCTAGTGGTGCAGTGAACAAGCTTGGGGGTTCTAAGCAAGTGATTTGGTTGCTTCAAGAAAAGGTTGGGTGAAACAGTCTCCCTTGGGTGTTAGTCCCTTTCCTCTGCTACACATCCAGGTTCTAGCTCTAACCTGTATTATGACCTTGTTTACTTCTGTTTAAGAAAACTGTAATTCGTTTAAAATGAGGTTCTAGTTAATGGATAATTATTCAAATTATTGTAGGATTTAGTATCTATATAGAAACTGATTGATAGGGAAATGAATATAAATTATCCCCTGTATTTTTCCTCTCATCGAAGTGACGTACTCTAGTACAGGAAGATATGGAATTACATTTGAATAATAAGTATCAGAATGATTGAATTATTATTGTGTGATTGTTATTATAACAAATAGATGTGATACATATAATGTTTACAATCTAATGATGTAGCTAATTTTATACATACTACAGCTCTTTACTTCAAAGATAAATATTTACATTCAGAAAAATCGAACTTACAGTTATAGCCTTAGGGCTTAGTATTATTAAATCTGAAGAACAGTATTACCCTTCTAAACAAAGTATGATTCCTTATAACAGTAATGATGTTTTACCTACGGTCTCATGACCTACTTAAATATATTAACATATTTAAGTAATTAAAATAAAAGTTCTCACCAGTTTCACTAAAACCTTTATAATTTATAAAGGAAATAGACAAATAGAGATTTTATGTTACAGTAAAGATTTCTAGTACCAGTAAGGTTTCTACATTATCATAACCATAACCACATCCTAATAATAAAACCAAAGAACAAAGTAACTATTAATTCAAAGGAATGATAATACAATTCATAACCCTTAACCAAGTAAAAACATGTAAGAATTTGACAAGTATCATCTCTACTTAAGCTCTGTATACGCAGGAAGTTAATTTAGATTCACACAGAGATGAGTTTTAAAGAAAATAGCTAACATAGGCCTTACAACCATTGTTTCTAAGTCTATTTTGGAAAGAATCCCAATATTTAGAAGTTAACTACAAACTGTAAATAGTGAAATAACTTTGGATGCTTTTTAAAGCCCTTTGTAATTTCATTACAATTTCTCCATGAGATGTTACATTAAGATTGATAAATCAGATGAAGGACTCAAATACGCAATGCAAATCCCGTAGAAACGCAACATCTTTTCTTTTAAATTTAAGAAAGAAGTATACCTAGAAAAACTTCACGGGCTTGTCCCAAATCATATCCATTATGTCACGTCCCCATACCCCATAATGTAGATAATTTTAATATTTTTGCCTAAGGAAGCTCCCTTGCTCTTCTGATAAGCGCCGAGTATGGACGTTGACCCATTCTCCAACCTTTATATTAGTATTAGAACCACCATTCCAGTTGTTCCGACCTGCAATTATCCAATCTGCCTCCAGAATGACCATTTCCAAATTAAACTGACCTTTCCAACTTTCGACCTCCAACTTCGGACTTCGAAATCGGAATTCCAGCTTGGCAAGGTGTCCACTGGTCACCTTTCTGATTTTCAACTTTTGACTTCCTGACTTCCGCTTTCCGGTTTTGAGAATTGAGAATCCAGCTTTGCAAGGTGTTCGTCGATCGTCGTTCTAATTTTCGACTTCCGACTTCTCGACTTCCGGTTTCTGGTTTCGGGAATCAGGAATCCAGCTTTGCAAGGTGTCCACCGGTCACCCTTCTGATTTCCGACTTTCGACTTCTCGACTTCGGGATCAAAAATCCATATTTCCTTAATACTTTCTGCTATCCTTTCGCTTCCAGCCTTCCGGCTTCCAATTTCCGACTTCAGACTTTGGGAATCAGGAATCAAAATGCCCATTCTCAGCCTTATTCAACTTTCCCTTAGGCGGATTTCAAGGGTCGGAAACACCACATTTCTTACCTTAGTTGCATTTCCGACTCTTTACCAGGCTTTTAGCCTCCATGGACTTAGGAAAATGCATGATAAAGCATAAGGCATGTATAGAGGTAAAATATATAAACATTCGAGGCATAAGCAAGAAAACATAAGGACATTCATACACAAGTAACCCACTACTTGATCATCAACAAGAATTCAACATGGACATAGCAATTCATCATATGCATAAGCAATCTACATAACCAATATAGCCATTCACAAGCAATTACATTGCATAAACAAAATAACAGAGATACTTATCTTGATGATTAAGTTGTTATGCAACTAGCTATGTCGTTGCAACGTTCCACCCAACCATAGGCCAGTGTGTTCATTAATCTCTCAACACACTGCCACCCTCGAGCTAGGCATGATTTCCACAAGGAACAAGGGAACAACAGACTCTCACATAGCCATATATTTTTAACACAAAGTCTAGCCAACACCTAGTTAGAATTATCAGATTGTCCATCCAAGCCAACACCTAGTTGGGTTAATAGGCTGCAGGCTTATCAAGACAACACACATCAAAAAAAAGTCAAACCAACCTACAAATGGGTTTATAAAACTGTCCAACCAAGCCAACACTTACTTGGGTTAATAGGCTGCAGGCTTATCAAGCCAAGACACAACATGGCACAACCAAACCATTCAACGGTTGGGCTTATTGGGCTGCTAAGGAAATGGATAGGTAGAAATGTTGGGCTAGCGAGCTCAACCCCGGAGCTAAGGATACCTACACTAGATCTGGCTTGGTCTCCACGACTCTACCCCACCCTACACAAGGAAGTATTCATTTCTCTGCTATCCAATCCCTCAGGCCATACCTTCCCTCTAGTGCTCAAGCAGATGTGTAGGCCGGATTTACTAGCCCCTTGATCTTTTTGTGTGGTTCATCTTCTTACTAGGATTATCATCCAATTTGGCCCTCCTCCACTCCTAGGCCTTCAACCAAATAGGGATGCACTACACAAAAATCCTCAAAGAAAACACAGTCATACAGGATTCACTCTGTAACATAGAGAATCACTGTGGAACCACTTGTTCACGGTTCTGGTTAGCAGAACAATGCACCAGGGTGCAAATAACATTGGAACCACACGGAAACATAGCAACACCAACTTTAACTCAGTAAAGCAACCGACACTCTGTAACACAGAGAAGACCACTATGAAAATGCCCTCCACGACTCGGATAAACCGGACAACCATTCAGAATGATGAACTGCTGCTCAACAGCGCTGGGGAAAACTAGGAGGAGCACTCTTCCATAAAATCGAGTGATCTCCACGACCCTTAACTCGGCAAAGGAAAATACCGGAATATAAATGGTTCTGCGGCTCCAGGAAGTGAACCAACACGACGACGGGATTTAGGGATGGACAATCATAGACAAAAACTATGGTTCAACAACAGGGTAAGCACACCACACACATGAGCAGTCTGCAGAGCTCGAACAACAGCGTGAATGAATGACGAGAATCACAATGGCATTAGTGAATGATTGAGGAGGGGAGAGTAAAACCCAAACGCGACCTCTTTCGACAGACAGGGCACGCATCACGTGCTTGCTTCCTATAGAAGCAAAAGTGCAGCTTCCCCCAGGATGCAGGCATGTGCAAACTGCAATCTGCCATGCCTTGCACTGCCCCGGGCATTAACTGCCTCATCCGATTTCTGGAAGGAATTAATGATTGAGTGCAGGGACAAAAGGGTAGCTGAAGTTCAAGGTTCTCCCATTGACATCTAGTCACACCCTATTGGTTCAAGGGTTGAATCACTCCCAACCCTATCCCTTGTGGAATCATGTCGCCATCTCTTTAACGTTAGTAGTCCCATAGCTAGCTGTGGTTTTATATTAATTTGTAGAAAGTTACATGATATATCAAAATATATCTATTGTGCTTGAATTAGCACTATCACCATAGGTATCAACCTTGATCACCTATCCACAAAAAATTCATCAATGACAGGGCCTTGGCCTTGAGCTCCATGCCATGATCTCAATACAATATAAACATTATGTACAATTAAACACCATGGGGTCAAAACCGGGGTATTACACATTATATTATTAATCGATAATGAAACTACAACGGAGGCTTATAGCCAAACGTCTCTATTAAGTACATGTTAAAACCTTCACTTAATATCACAGTTTGAAAACTGATTTTAGATCTGAGAAAAATGTAAAGCCCTTACGGGTACATACTTAATTAATATCTTGTTACCAAGGAATCATCTTAACCAAAATAGAAATTCCCAACGCTACCAGTTGTTTAACCAACATGAATAACAAAACTACAAGTTTTAGAGTGGCTTCCATGCCAGGAATAAGATTTTACCGAGTAGAGGCTCACGACCTTAACTTTGAAAAACTGTAGGTAAACTACAAAAAAAAAACCCTTGCAGGGTCAGACTAGTTGAAGGTTTGTACAATAAAATATAAATAACATAGGTACTACTTCTTTTATCGGCTTATATCTTTAAAAAGAAAAAGAATGTGGCATAGTCGCAAGATTCCACGAATAGTGATTTATTTCACGTTCTGGAATTCACACGGTCATCTTAGACATAACAGAGTTACAATATCAAACCTCATGGGATTCACTGAAGCAATTAAAGAAAATCTTTACATTATTAAGGTTTACACTAAAACAACTACATCACATTTCCAGACAACGATGTCTTACAGATCTGGATTTTACATGCTATATTAAAAGGTGAAATGAACATCAAAACCCTCAATGGTACTTATAATATTTAAGAGTTTTCGAACCCAACATAAGTACAGAGTGGCGTAGTCACCTACAGGTGGCGAAACACCCTTACATTATCAAATGTTTAATATCACAACAGCCAACACGGAGTAGGAAGAAAACCCAATGCCATAAAACATACTCCAAAAACCCAGTGGTCTCCTCAAGATCCACGCAAGTTTGCATCATGGGTCTTACCAGTTAAGTAGAGAGGTTCCATGACCATTCCTCCATCCACACTCCATTACAGAGTCATCCTGCACATAGTACATGACCATGGAGTTAAACCGTGAGCTGGTAAGAAAATACCCGATATAAAGAGAAGATTATGTTTGAAGTTACATTTACCTTTGTGGTTTTCAATCGACGCACGTTAATCACTAGAGCAAGTTGCAAACTCCATTAACGCTAGAGCCAAGCTTCAAATAGTTTTAAATAATGACAAGGGTCGAGTTTGGTGGATCTTCCACCTCTAGTTATGGACAGATGAATAGCGAAAAAGAACAAGCAACCAAAGGCCCTGAAGGAATTGAATGAGTTTTAACATTCTCCAAAAACCTGATGAATTGACCCGCGCAAGAATCAAGAACCATTAAAACCTTTAGGGTTTTTACTGCCTTCGAATTGATGACAGTTGGACGTTGTAGCATGTTCACATGGGATGTCTTATAAGTGATTCCTTGTCATGACCTCGCTTGGTATGAATTCAAATTGAATTTAAAAATGACAGTCAGATCATCACCTCGAACCCCAATCCCAGAGTGAAATCTACCACGATGGGAATAGTATACAGTTATAACTTAGGTTATACTATTTTGTTCATACTGTATCATAAACCTGTAATGATAAGTGCGTCCATTAGAGTACTTATGATAAAATTCTAGTGATAAGGAAAGTAGATACTATGTATTTTGGATTTTGAATATTAAACCAAAGGTTTTTGAATTAGATCTTCATCCAAACCTTAGTGTTGCTCTGTCGATGCCGTGTTTAAACATTTTAGCATGGAGTTGTCCTTAAAACTGTAGTGTCGAGGTACCTCACTACATGCACAGGTGTAACACACAAATTCATGCTTTAGTCATAACGACTAAGTAATACCACGAGCCAACATTTGTGTGGCTCAAGAGTAAAATCAAGCAGAAAACAACAACAAACTATTCTACGACCACAAGTTCAAACAAAGATAGATTTCTTACATCACAAGTAATTTCATATCGACAGATCACCTTTGAATCAAGATAAGAGTAACTTTGGTACATGATGTCAGTAACGCATAAAAAAAGAAGTATGATAATAACATCTATCTAAATAAATTCTAAGGGAATTGAATATTACATACAGTAAATAATTTTTTTATTTTTACGAAATTTAGGGATGTTACATGTGGTGTTAGAGCGAGATTTCAACACTAGGACTAATTGGCTCACTCACATATAAAGAAAAACAACTTTTATGTAGAATTGAATAATCCATAATTATTACAAACAGTCAGAGAGATGAAGGATGAACTTCAAAGAGTGAAACAAGATAATAAAATAATTTTAGAGTTGAATGAATATCTACTAGATAAAATACATAATGAGGAGAAAGATAAAAGAAATGATATCAAAACTGATTCTGAAACAGTGTCCTATAAACTTAAACGAAAGAAAGCAAAATCTCGTGATAGTGAATCTTCCTCAAAGGTTAAGACAAGGTAACATAGGGAAAGGCATAGATATACAAGTGACAGTAGTGAAAGTGACCGAAAACCTAGGAGAAAGAAGTATAAACCCTACAAAGAGATTTCTGGAGAATTCAAGAAAATAAAGTCTCCCATGTTTAACGGGGAAGCAGAGAAGGGAGAGGAAGTAGAAGCTTGGCTGTCGAGAATAAAGAAATACTTCCAGATTTACAACTATTCTGACAGACTAAAGGCCAGAATTGTTATTTACAATTTGACCAGAAAAGCCAACATAGCATTGGCAAGATATAAAGAGGGTCAAAAATCTGAAAGAAAAGTACTTAACCTGGAGAGTTTTTAAGAAGTACTTCAAGAGAAAGTTTCTATCTGAACAATATTAGGAGGAAAGAGCCAAGGAGTTCTACGATTTAAAACTGGGTTCCATGTCCATGAAAGAATTGTGCAACAAGTTCTTAAGTCTGCTAAGATACATACCATACATAATAGATGAAAAGCCTAAAATTCAACGGTTTTTGAGCTTCTTACCTACTAGCTTCAAAGATAGGATTGAGTTTGACAATCCAAAAACCTTGGAGGAAGCTATGAGAAAGGAAGAATTCTATTATGAGAAAAGAAAGAAAATAGAAAGTCTACCTAATTGGAAGAATAAAAAGACAAGTCATTTTGATCAGAAAAGAAGAGGATTCAATCCAAACAAGAGTTTTGGGAGCAAGTCTCAGAACTTCTCAAAGAATAACTATTAGAAAACTGATTTTAAGAATAGAGTACCCCAAAATACTGTAGCATCAAAAGGCAGGGATGTGTCTAATGCTTTTGTTATAAATACTGAACAAAGGGAACCTGTCAAATGATGGGAATGCCAAGGAGCACACTACGCCGAATACTGTCCGAACCAGAAATGAAACATTAGCAACATACACACTGTCCAGAAAGAAGAAACAGTTGGGGATGTGGCCAACGAGATGCACAAGATAAATGCAGCTCTGGAGAACTGACAAGTGGATCACCAGACTTCCATGGTGGAAGTGCAAGGTATGATCCAAAATTTATTTGTTTCCATCTTAATTGATCTCGGTGCTAGTTTAAGTTATATATCTCCTAGCATAGCAGAAAAGTGTAATTTGTCCTTAAAAAGTTTGAAAAATCTTGGCTGGTCCAGTTAGCCACAGGAACTAAAAGAAAGGTAGTAAATTATGTTGAAAGTTGTGATTTGATGATGAGTCAGTTTGAAACTCAGGTCAAGATAAATGTGCTACCTTTAGAATCTTACGATCTCTTAATAGGAATGGATTGGCTTGAAAAACACTAAGTAATTTTAAATTGTTTTTAGAACAAATTTACTTGTTTGAATAATAAAGGAGAAAGAATTATTATCACAGGAATTCCTAGGAAGATATATGTTAGACAAATTACAACCTTACAGATGAAAAATGTTGTCAAGAAGGGTTGTAAAGTATTTGATGTACACATTATAAATAATGAACAAATTAATAAAGAAGATAAACCAGGATTTGAGGATATCCCTATCCTGCATGATTTCACGAATGTATTCCCAAAAGAAATTCCAGGATTACCTCCTAAACGCGATCTGGACTTTATAATTGAATTAGTACCTGGAGTGGTACCTAATTCAAAATCTCCCTATCGAATGAACATCTTGGAGCTGAACGAATTACAATTACAATTACAAGAATTAATAAACAAACATTATGTATGACCCAGTGTATCCCCTTGGGGAGCATTGGTTCTTTTTGTTAAAAAGAAAGACGGTACTCTGCGTCTATGCATAGACTACCGTCAACTTAATAAAATGACGATTAAGAATAGATATCCTTTGCCCCGCATTGATGATATGTTCAATCAGATACACGGAGCAACGATATTCTCAAAGACCGACTTAAGGTCTGGGCATCACCAAGTTAGAATTAAAGATGAAGACATCTTTAAAACTGCTTTCAGTACAAGATATAGGCACTATGAATTTGTGGTTATGCCCTTTGGTTTAACAAATGCACCAGCAACCTTCATGTGCTTAATGAACAATTTCCTAAGTAAGTACTTAGAAAAAATTGTAGTTGTCTTTATAGATGACATATTAATATACTCTAAGACAAAAGAAGAGCATGAAGAACACCTAAAGATAATTCTACAAGTGTTAAGAGAACATCAGCTATATGCTAAGTTCAACAAATGCGATTTTCATAAAGATAAAATACAATATTGAGGGCACATAGTATCTGAATGAGGGATATCGATGGACCCAGATAAAATAAAAGCTATAATTGATTGGCCTATTCCTAAGGACGTAACTGATGTATGATCCTTTATGGAGATAACATGTTATTACAGCAAATTTATTGAAGGATTTTCAAGGATTGCAAATCCTATAACTTCATTACAAAAAAATGTAAGAAATTTGTTTGGATCAGAAATGAGAAGACAATTTTAAAAAACTGAAAGAATTATTAACTATTGCACCCATCCTGAAAATAGCAGACCCAGACAAAGACTTTGTCGTATGCACTGATGCATGCAACAAAGGCTTGGGTAGGGTATTGACACATAAAGGTCATGCAATTGCATACAAATCAAGAAAATTAAAAACTCATGAAAAGAACTATGCAACTTATGATTTAGAGTTGGTCACAATAATCCATGCTTTAAAAATGTGCTGTCATCACTTAATAGGAAAAATATTTATGCTAATGTCTGATAACATAAGTCTAAAATATTTGTTTGATCAACAAAATCTAAATACAAGGCAAGCTAGATGGCTAGCTTTCCTTAGCGAATATGATTTCGAAATCAAACATATTAAAGGGAAAGAAAATAAAGTGTTTGATGCCCTAAGAAGGAATGCAGTAACAAGTTTTGTAGCTGCCATTAGCAGTTATAAAACTAATTTGGAAGATGAATTGGAAGAAGGAATAAAGTAGGATCCAGAATACCATAATTTAAAAGAAAAGATAACTCAGAATACATTTGGAAATATAATTACAGATTACAGTTTTAATGAAAAAGGTTTAATAATGTTTAAAAACAGGTTGTATGTACCAAATATACCAGAAGTTAAGCTGTTGCTTTTGAATGAAATGCACAAAATTCCTTACTCTGGGCATCCAGGGTATCAAAAGATGATAACTATGTTAAGCAAATAGTCCTTTTGGCCTAACTTGAAAAGTGAGGTTGTTGAATTTTTGGCTAGTTGTATCGAATGTCAGCAAGTAAAAGCTGAACATCAACACCCAGCAGGCCTTTTACAACCATTACTAATTCCAAATTGAAAATGGGAAATCATCAGTCTTTACTTTGTAACTGGTCTACCTGAAAACCAGAAACATAATGATTTAATGATGGTAGCTATGGATAGATTAAGTAAAGCAACACACTTTATTCATGTTAAAACAACTTATACAACAGCTAATATTGCTGACACTTTTATGAAAGAAATCTTGCTGGCATTTTTATACAGGGGCTAATATTGTTGACATTTTTATGAAATAAATATTGCTGACATTTTTATACAGTGACTAATATTGTTGGAGGTCATAGAATGTTCACATGGGTTGTCTTAAAAGTGATTCCTTGTCATGATTTCGCTTGGTATGAAGTCAAATCGAATGTAAAAATGGCAGTCAGATCATCACCTTTAACCCCAATCCCAGAGTGAAATATTCCACGATGGGAATAGTATACAGTTATAACTTAGGTTATAATGTTTTGTTCATATTGCATCATAAACCTGCAATGATAAGTGCGTCCATTAGAGTACTTAGGATAAAATTCTAGTAATAAGGAAAGTAGATACTATGTATTTTGAATATTAAACCAAAGGTTTTTGAATTAGATCTTCATCCAAACCTTATTGTTGCTCTGTCGATGCCCTGTTTAAACATTTTAGCATGGAGTTGTCCTTAAAACTATAGTGTCGAGGTACCTCACTACATGCACAGGAGTAACACACAAATTCATGCTTTAGTCATAACGACTAAGTAAGACCACGAGCCAACCTTTGTGTGGCTCAAGAGTAAAATCAAGCAGAAAACAATGACAAATTGTTCTACGACCACAAGTTCAAACAGAGATAGATTTCTTACATCGCAAGTAATGTCATATCGGCATATCACCTTTGAAGCAAGCTAAGAGTAACTTTGGTACATGACGTCAGTAATGCATAACAAAAGAAGTATGATAATAACATCTATCTAAATAAATTCTAAGGGAATCAAATATTACATACAGTAAATTAATTTTTTTATTTTTACAAGATTTAGGGATGTTACAGAATCCATATCCCTCATCTCTCGGCTTCGTTAAAAATGACTTGTTCATTGATTCATCAGTTTTGCGATATCTCCTTCTCACATATTTACAAGTCCTTTAACAACTTGATTGATCAACTTTCTAAGAAAGGACATCATCCATATATAGGTTTCTTCTTTTTTGAACGGTGGGAAGATAGATGTCGGGTCTCTGAGGGATGCCATAGAACTATTTTATGTTGATCCATTGGTCCTTTTTCTATGGTGGATGTTGGACTATTTTGCAGCCTTTGTATTATCCTGTTTTTGTGGTCTGGATTTTCTCCGATGTCAGATCTTTTATGTTGTCCTTTTTGGTGCCTTTCTGACTTGACTACCATGTATTTTCTGTTCATGTTTGGACTATCTTGATGTAGACTTTGTGCCAAACTCCCTCGTACATTTATAAAATATAGTTTTTTTTGAAAACAAATACTCCATGAAGTAGTTACACAAAAAGTTTCCTTCATTTTAAAAGTGAATAATATCAATGTATCCCTTCCCATATGGTCCATGAAGGAGAAACAAAAAGTTTCATTCCTTTGAACGTTAATAATATTAGTGTCTCACAAAAAGTTTCATTCCTTTTTTAAAGTGAATAATATCAATGTGTCTCTTCCCATATGCTCCATGAAGGAGAAACACAAAAATGTTTCATTCCTTTGAAAGTGAATAATATCATTGTGTCTCTTCCCATATGCTCCATGATGATGAAATGCTACTTTTTAATAACTTAGGTCAACTCATGCGTATATAGTGAATGAGGTGAAGTTAGTAAAAATTAAATGAGTTTAAGTTAGTAAAAGTAAATTATATAATTTTAATGGTATAAAATGTATTATTAGGCAAATAGATTAATTTTATTTTTAGTTTATTTTTAGGCGGTTATTTATTTATTTTATTAAAAAGATTTAAATGATTTTATAATATACAAAAATGGTTAAATTTAATATTAAAAACAAAAAATCATTATATTAATTAACTTTTTTAATGATATGTATTATTGGAAAGTAATTAGGGCAAATTCATTTAATATAATATTTAATGAAAATATAGAAAGATAAAATATTTTTATGGTTTAAAATAAATTTAGTTATAAATGAAAATAAGAATAATGTTTCATGTAAATATCATATCTATAAGATTACAATTAAAGTATATTTTTATATATTTTTTAATTTCTTTATTGAATAATTTTTATAACCCTTCTAATTATCGAACCATTATGATTAGTCATCTTTTAGCCAAGTTATATAGTATCATTTTGGAACACAAGATCAACATATGGTTAGAAAGTGAGGGGCTATGAGCTAAAGGCCAAGTGGGTTTTAGAAGGAATCACTCAACCACAGACCATCTTGTCACGCTCAGGATCGTTGCAAAGGAATGTCGTAATAATAAATCCAATCTCTTTTGTTGCTTCATGGACTTTAGAAAGGCATTTGATACAATGCCTAGAAATAACCTATGGAATATATTAGAAGAGCTAAAGGTTCCTATTGAGTTGAGAACTATTGCGATAAGACTATATGAGAATGCCATTGCCAAATTCAAGAACATTGAGGGGTGGTCGAAAGAGATTAATTGTAATATTGGTGTTAAGCAAGGTTTCCCCCTCTCCCCTAGCCTCTTTGGCATTTATATTAATAAACTGAAGAGATACTTACAGGAAGCATACTGCGTTGGAACGACGTTAGCTGGTATAGTCATCATCCTTCTTCTTTATGCTAATGATATTGTTCTTATGTCAAAGTGTCTGTTGGATCTTGATAAATTATTAAGAATTCTCAACGATTTATGTTCTAATATGGGCATGACTGTTAACACCAACACAACAAAAGTTATGATTATCAAGTCGAAAAAAGTCACTAAATTTAATTTTTTTTGTGACAATAGAAACTTGGAGGAAGTGACTTCTTGATGGGATCATAAACATGTCAGTGAACTAAATCCCATTGTTGATTCCTTCAACCTCGTATCTGTGAGTTATGGCCCACAACTATTTTCTCTTCAAACACAAATCTTTTCTTTACTGACATAAAAAAACAATGAAACACATGCTACATGAACGATTAAGTATTATTGAAATTACATGTGCATTTCAGGAACCCATACTCATTTTTGAAGTCTTGGAATACCACTCATATTTTTTTTGCCCTACCTCCATAACTTTAAGTCTTGTGCTATTTGTTCAGTGAATTAACGTTTTAAACCATTGATCAGTCTTTCATTCGATCTCCACCTGTTCTCGTGGCTTGTACTCGAGATCTTTGTGCACCTCAACCCCAACTATAGAACTTCCTGCATTTCTTGTTAAAACTTAAGAATTCCAAACGTAATATGAAAACTGAAGAATAAATTTACCCTACTTAATAGTAAGTTTTCCATCTTTAAAATGTAAGTAACAATTTCTATTTCGATTTGAGTTATAATATGGAAACGAATGAATAAATCGCCCATTCTATTAATGATTTTACGCATACGCGGTCAATTTAAGAAACCAAATAGCATACATGCATATTTCAACAATGCAACTTAGCAATTCCATCTTTCATTTGCTCATTTTGTTTCGAATACACAGAAATTCACTTAAACTGACTCCCAAAATTTGAACCAAATCCAGAGGATTGATCTTATTAGAGCACATATACCATGCTCTGTCTCTTCTGATCAAAGAACAATAAGGTCCAAGCTTCCCTCTCAAATCAATCTACCTCTCTCTCGACTCTACAAGCCTCCAAGCTAACAGGCTATCCTCAGCTCTGCGAGCTATTCCCCTAGCTCCTTACAAATGAATTTTCATAGAGCTTAAATAGAAAAAATGATTTGTTTCAGGTCCTTGGATATATGATCATGAAATACAACAGTTTGTGACTCAGCTCTCTTATCACTATAATCACTGCATAAAAGACTCAACTAACTCTAACTGACCTTATCCTTGTCTATTACAACATAGGATTATGAGATCCTTTTATTTAAAAAAAAAAACTTCTATTTTATTTAAAACAGTAAATTACAAATGATTCTTAGTCTCTTCTAGAAAGTTCTACTTGACTTTGTGAAGTCACGAGTGACTTCACCCTTTGAGCCTATACTCCTGCATAAGACTCCCCAACTTGAAATTGTTCATGGGATCCTGTCCATGAGTTCCCTCTCCGTTGTTTTTTGGTAACATTGCAATAGACACCCAAAGTTTTAGTCTCGGTAGTTTCCTCACTCTGAACAGTCCCTTCAGCCACTCATTCCAGCATTATGTCTGCAACAGGTCTACTGGTTCCTCGGGTACATGTCATGATTTCACAAAATAGTTATGTTCTTTCCTCATTTGACCTGCAAACAATTTGTTAGAAGGTTCACCTTTATTTGTATTTAAACAAATCAGTTTCCCTGTTACAAAAGCAAACAACAAATATATTAGCATAAAAATGTCTGACACCTAAGAATTCTTTGTATGAATTCCTTGGCCCTTCGCTTCTTTTATTGCTTCGGTTACATCACTAACCTTAGAAATTTCACCAAACATACTAGCTCCATCTTCCTTCATGACTAAACATTTATGTGCTTCCTCCATCATTGCAACACTTTCATTAGACATTTCCTATGAATATGCTCCTTCCATCAACCAGTCATTGTGCACTTTGTTAGTCATTACTATTTCAAAATCATTTATTAAACTTATCTATGAAATTACCTTTACCTCTATCACAACCTTTCTTGATTCCCTCAAGAAATTCTTGTCATTCATCATCAACAATTGATTAGTGACTTCCTCTTGTTTACCTCTAAATGGATGAAGATTATGCTTCTTACCACTCATTTCAAAGCAATACACATTCCTCTTTCCTTCATGTACTGCATATTTGTCAAATTTCCAAGGCCTGCCTAATAAAATATGGCAAGCATCCAATTCACTAATGTCACATCTTACCTCATCCCAATAATTCCCAATCTGGAATTCTACTTGGCATTGTTCATTCACTAGAACTTAATGACCTTTCTGCATCCATGCAACTCTATATGGTTCTGGATGTACTGTCCTGTTTAATTTTAGTTTATCCACTGTTTCTGTAGACACTAAATTATTAGCACTACCACTGTCTATTATCAAGTTCCATCGCTAAACTTTGGCCTTGCAAACTGTCTTGAATAAGCTCTTTCTTTGGATTGATTCATCAACTCCCACATCTGCCTTCCTCAATATCAAGGCCCCACCTTCTTCTGGGAAATTCTTAGCAACTTCCATTTCCTTTGGAGACTCAATTTCAGCTTGCACCACTTGTGCTCCTCTTTTTCTCACCACATTATCTGGACAATCCCATGACATATGGCCAAGTTGTCCACAGGTGTAACATATTACATGTACACCTCTACCTCTGCCTCTTCCTCTTGAAGAAACTCTCCCTCCTTGGTTATCATTGGGTTTATCATGTTGTGCTTGTTGGCTTGAACTACTAGCTTCTCCCTTTTGTTGTTGTTCCTTTCCTCCAAAGCCTCTTACCTTTGTTATTTGACTATGCTTCCTCATCCTTTAATGCTACATGATATGCCTCTTCAACAAATCTCAATGACATTAAACTCAACTCATCCTGAATATCAAATCTTAAGCTATTTACATATTTGGAAACTCTCTCAACTGTATCCTCTATATGACCTGATCTAATATTCACCTTATAAAATTCCTCAATAAACTCCCTAACTGTCATTGACTTCTGCTTAAAATCCTGCATTTTCCTAAACAAAATCAATTGGTAATCTTTAGGAATAAACTTACCTCTGAACTTAGCTATCATTCTACTCCAGCTATTGATCATGGATTTGTGCTTCAAGATCCTTTCTTCTTGCACACCATCCCACCAGAAGGATGCATGCCCTCTCATATTCGTGACAACAAATCTAACCTACTTGTCTTCCTTCACTTCAGCATAATCGAAGTGTCTGTTCATAGCATTGATCCAATCAATTAGTTCTTCAAGATCCAAGATTCCACTATAAAATGGCACATCAAATTTTGAACTGGAACCTGAACAAAATATAGATTTCAACAACCTTACCTCGGAGTTTCTGCAGTTGTCTCCTCCTCCTCCTCATCTGGTATCTCTTCCTCACTTGCATCCTCGGTGCGCTTTTGATTTATAGAGGTCTCTAAGTCTTTCTGCCTTGCGCTCAAAGTCCTTATCCCCTCTCTCAAGTCTACATTATCAACAGGTCGACCTCTCCTTCCACGACCTCGTCCAACTCTGACATCCATTTCTTGGCCCAATATCTCACTATTGGATACAATTTTCTCGTCAATAACAACTTGCTATGTTTATGTTAGCAATTTAGGAGTAAAAACAATTATGCCTTCCATACAAGAAAATAATACTCCTTCTATAAACTAACAATTCACCCAAATTTAGAACAAACCCTCTCTCGTACCAAAAATTATGGGATCATAAACATGCCAGTGAACTAAATCCCATCGTTGATTCCTTCAACATCGGACCTATGGGTTATGGCCCACAACTATCTGCTCTTCAAACACAAATATTTTCTTTACTGACTTGAAAAAATGAAACACATGCTACAAGAACGATTAAGTATTATCGAAATTACATGTGTATTTTAGGAACCCATACGCATTTAAGTCTTGGAATACCACTCAGATTTTCATTGCCCTACCTCCATAACTTTAACTCTTGTGTTATTTGTTCAGTGAATTAGTGTTTTAAACCATTCATCAGTATTTCATTTGATCTCCACCTATCCTCATGGCCTGTACTTGGGATCTTTGTGCACTCAGCCCCAAGTGAAGAGCTTCCTGCAATTCTTGTTGAAACTCAAGAATTCCAAATGTAATCTAAAAAATTGAAGAACAAATTTACCCTACTGGACAATAAGCTTTCCATCTGAAAATGTAAGTAATAATTTCTATGTTGATTTGAGTTATAATATGGAAATAAATGAAGAAATCACCCATTCTATTAATGATTTTATGCATACACAGTCAATTTAAGAAACCAAATAGCATACAGGCAAATTCAACCACGCAACTTAGCAATTCCATCTTTCATTTGCTCATTCTGTTTCTAATACACATAAATTTGCAGAAATTCACTTAAATTGACTCCCAGAACTTGAACCAAATCCAGAGGATTGATCTTATTAGAGAACCTATACCATGCTATGTCTCTTCTGCTCAAATAAAAATAAGGTTCAAGCTTCCCTATGAGATCAATCTACCTCTCTCTCGACTCTACAAGCCTCCAAGATAATGAGCTATCCTCAGCTCTGCGAGCTATTCCCCTAGCTCCTTACAAACAAATTTTCATAGAGATTAAATACTAAAAAAGATTTGATTAAGATCCTTGGATATAGGATCGTGAAATAAAGCAATTTGTGAATTGGCTCTTTTATCACTATAATCACTGCTTAAAAGACTCGACTAACTCTAACTAACCTTATCCTTATCTATTACAACATAGGATTTTGAGATCATTTTATTTAAAAAAAACTAACTTCT
Source organism: Pseudotsuga menziesii (assembly GCA_001517045.1). NCBI lineage: Eukaryota > Viridiplantae > Streptophyta > Pinopsida > Pinales > Pinaceae > Pseudotsuga > Pseudotsuga menziesii. The sequence continues at coordinate 467,749 of LPNX010243518.1, read as the reverse complement.
ATTTTATTTACAACAATAAATTACAAATGAAACCTAGTCTCTTCTAGAAAGTTATACTTAACTTTGTGAAGTCACAAGTGACTTCACCCTTTGCGCCTATGCTCCTGCATCACTTCTTACAAATATCTTGGAATTGATTTTCATCACAAGCTCAATTGGAACTATAGCATTGAGAAACAAAAAGTTAATGGAGAGTGGAAAGCTTACTTTGGTCTTGAAAATAATTGTAAATTGACAAACCTTGTGAATTGGGATAAAAAGAAGTTCTTTTTGAAACTCTCGTCAAACCTGTTATCTTATACAGCTGCAAAGTTTGGGGTTGCAACATATCAAGAGAGTCTTGGTGAAAATTTGAGCAAATCCAAAAACATTTTATAACCTATAACCTTAAAATTAAAAGCAATATGTCTTATCAGATTCTCCTCATAGAAGTGGGCCTCTCCCCCATTGAGAGCATGGCTATGAATAGGTACTTGATATACAAGCATAAGATAAACGACACGGGAGACCATATAATTCCTAAAATTGCTTTAAGTTCTAGCCAAAACCTACCACATCTCAAGTGAGGTTGGAATAAAGACACATTGGCATGGTTAAACCTTTAGGTGGTTGATGGAATGTCACTTTACAAAATATTGATAACATAAAAAATATTGTTACGTCTAAGTTAAAAGAGAAAGTGTGGTGCAAGAATAATTTAGAGGTTAAAAGAAAATTGAGATACTATACGGAGGTTATTAGTTACACTAACATAGAAGTTCAAAGTTATCTCTCGGTTTTAACTTGTTCAAAGAAGAAAAATAATATTGCCAAGATAAGAATAAACTCTCATGAGCTCCATAGTGAAATTGAGCGTTGGACAACTCCTAAAACTCCATGGGTTGAGAGAATTTGTCATCTTTGCGAGACTATGAGAGTTGAGGATGAAAATGACTTTCTCTTAGAATGCCATGCCTACACCCACATCAAGTCTTAGTTTCAAAATATCTATTACAACATTGACCTTTCTAACCTTCTAACTTCTCAAAACTATGGACCTAAGTTGAGAATGCTTCTCTTTAAGATTTTTGAGCATCAGAATAAAATTTTAAAGTAAATCAAATAATTCATTTCTTTTCCTTTCTCTTAGGGTCCGATAGACCAAATTTGGTCCTGCTAAATGTTAACCATCTCATCATCATCATCCCATAAAATATAATACAAAATATAGTTTTTTTTTTGTAAGTAAGTAACTTTATAGTAACATTCAACAAAAATATTACATTTTCCTAAGACCATAATCACTTCTAAAGACTACCCAATCATCAAGCTAACCAGTCCATACTTGAGTAGAGCACAGGCCCAAAAGAGCGTCTTCCCCTAGGAAAAAATAGGGCTTAAAGATCACCATTCAATTAATTGATTCAACATCATTGAAATACTGAAATATCAATTCAAACTTGTAACCTTTTATATAAAAAAATAGATGCATAACAAGTGACCAAACCTATAAACTTAAACCTCCTATCGACTTAAACAATAGCCTTAGACACCCATAACTAAAACAAAATTTAGATTACTCAAACCAATTTCAACCGAAATTCTTAGACACATGGCAGGGCTGTGAAAGGGCTAGAACCCTTTGGAAGGGCTGTGAAGGGTTCAATTTTAAAAGCTGGTCATCTTCCTTGTATAAACTGTTGAGCACCTTTTGAAATATGAAATACAACATAATAAAATTAAAATATTAATTGTATATATATTAACTTGTTACTTTGTTTTAATTCTCAAGATGGGGCCTGGCCATAGCAGAAGTTAGTTGTTAAAATCTCATGTACTCAATTGTGGGGAAACCAGGACGACTGAAAACTATCCACACGTCGTAGCTGAACGTACTATCTCTCCAGTGGGGGGACACATGGGCAGGCTGTACATTATGTTTATGGGGCTTTAGTTTTGGATTTTTCTCATCATTATTGATGCAATCGAACTTGTGGTCAAATTTAGTTTTGTTTTCATTATTTAAAATCTATTCAACATTTTCAAATACCTAAATAGCGCTGTTTCACTCACTCAAATTATGTAATGTCACCTATCTACAATTCCAAAAATCCATAGGAAAGTAAAACCTGAAGGAGTGAGCTAGCTCGGGAGCAATCCTCCCTCCATCCGACGGAAGAGGAGCAAAGTCAACGCTAACTTTGCTCCTCCTCCGTCCAATGAGGGAGGATTGCTCCCGAGCTAGCTTACTCCAAACCTGAAAAGTGGTCCAAATCTGAGCTTATTTTCCACCTTGTCACCTCTGTTTCTTTTCTGATAGCGTTGTATTTAATAAAAGACAACTTAACAACAGTTTGATGATGATTTGAAATTGAAAGAAAACTTATTTTCCACCTCGGGGCTCTCTTTATGCCTTTCCAGTAACGCTATAATCGCTTCGCTCTCATTAACATAAAGATTTCAGAGAAACCGTAGAGACAATTGAGATTGTTTGACAAATTCGATTTGAAAGCAGAAAGAAAGAAAGAAACAGTATGGCATCGTATTACATTATAAGGACAGAGGATAAATCTACTTCATGCCTGGGTCGATATGTGGTGCCTTTGGCGTTGGGAATGCTGTTGGTTCTGCTCTTCCTGAGTTCGAAACCGAAACCTCGCTGTCGAGCTAGAGTCGTGAAGTGCAGGCGCGTCTGCTAACAAACCAGGTAAAAGTTACATACTCTTGCTCTTTTGCTATGGAATTCCTTGATTATATCCACTCAACCCAGATGCCTTCTACAGCCTTGGCATGGTGGCACTGGGGATTATTGGTCATATTTGTTGTGTGCATGGAATAATTGGATGGAGAGAAGCTAGATGCATTCTATAGTCTAGATGGAGATAACAAATAATTTTTTAATTTAACCCCTCTAGAAGTTCTTGTAACCAGATGTATTTATAAACACCTTGTTAGTAGTATTTCTATATACATTGAGAGGTCTCTGATCCTGATGCCCATTTTGTACAAGTTGGTACAAATTGGGGTAGGTCATGTCAAGTTTTTTGTTTTTAAATTAAACTGTTTCCACTCATTTGAGATCACCAATGGAACCACTTAATTGATCCCTCTTGGTTTGTCTGTTCTTTGTGTTAAGGATGGAGAATAGAAATTTCTGTTGAAAATATCTAAAAATAGTGATGGTAAGACCCTGAAGACTTTTCATTGCACTGCTTTTACATAATGGTGATAAGACTCTAAAGACCTTTGATGGCACTACTTTACCTATATGAGAGGTATGTCTTTCATCCCATAGACCTAGAAAAGGGAAGAATTAATGAGTTTCTACAATGTATCCTTTCTGTCTCTCATTCCATCCCATAGATCTTGAAGAAGGGAAGAATTCATGAGTTTCTACAATGTTTCTGTCTCTCATCCCATCCCATAGACCTTGAAGAAGGGAAGAATTCATGAGTTTCTACAATGTTTCTGTCTCTCATCCCATCCCATAGACCTTGAAGAAGGGAAGAATTAATCAGTTTCTACAGTGTACCCCTTCTGTCTTTCATCCCATGGATCTTCGATCTTGGAAAATTAATGAGTTTTTACAATGTACCCTTTCTGTCTTTCATCCCATGGACCTTGAAAAAGGGTTCAAGATTAATGGGTTATTACCATGTACCCCTAAGTAAGGCATAAGTGATTTGCAAAAGACCCCATATCTTGATTTTTGGTAATTCAAAACTACAATCTATGCTGTCTGCATTCTCATTGTCATTGTAAGCTGAAAACCAAAATCAAATTCAAAAACTAGGTATTTTTATTTTATTTATAATATAAGTCTTCTATAATATTTTCATTTGTTTGATATAAAATAGTAATCTATTATGAATGAGAATGGATCAGGTTGATCTTTCATAATATACTAAACTTTTGTTATGGTGGAATGTTTCCTCAGGCACGTCTTCTTTTTGAATGTGAGTTTCACTAGCTCTAGGACATAAGGAAGACTAATAAACAATATATGCCATTCTATGAGAAAGAGAATGGCAGGGCATAATGGGCATATTTACAATTACACTACCTTGATCTGTTAAAACTTGACAATGCCCACATCGGCCACCCTGGCCCTTTGGAGGCAAAGTATCCTTGTTCCTCTACAGCCTGAACTGTTAGCTCTAATTCAAGCCCTGAATATTAGCAAATTTCAAGGATGTATGAACATCGGTTTCTGTTGATTCAAGGTTTTCAGTCCATATGCTTAATGGGAAGGCTGTAGTGGATCTGTTAACAAAAGTAAGGATGATAGTGTTTTATTTTGAGGCAGCAAAAACTTTCTTCATTGGAGAAACTCATATTATACAGTTAGGACTGTAGATTAAATGTGAGTTTCACTAAGTATCCTGATTGGTAAATCTAAATTAATAAACTGATTGTCATAAGGTGTAATGTTAAAATTTTAAGTTGGCAAAAATAATGACGAGATTTAAAAAAAAAAAAAAATTTGCTTCTAGTTGTATTTTCGGTTTAAAAGTGATGTTAAACAGCTTTATTTTTAAACAGTCAAAACTCCAAAGACTTGCACATGGTCTCATCAGCACCCTTCATTAGCATAGAAAGTGTAGTTTTGACATTCAAAAAGGCAGGTCCTTGGTATCATTGATAAGTTTCAAGGTAGAGATGTGTAAAGTCTGAGTGATAAAGTAAGCTTCGATCGTTTCAACAACATCTAAGATTTATGATATTTTGTTGATTTGATTGGTGATGATGGCTCCATAGAGGTTTCACGATCAGACGAAATCAGAGAAGCAGTGAGTAGATTTTTGTGGACGAGGAGGATTCTGTTAGCAAACTTGCAAAGACAAGTAGAGGACTAAAAGGATGATTCCCAGACAAGAACACAACGACCAGGAAGAATATATTTATTAAGGAACAAAGGGAAGAGGTGAGAATGACTGTGGGAAGGCTTGTCAAGATCTTTGACATGTGTCCATACCATATTGGGACTTGACAAGGCTTTGGGAGGAAAGCTTTGCGCTGCTAAGTAATCATATGGCTGAGGTCAAATGACCAAGTTTGCCTTTGGGGGAACTATAAGAATTTATTGTTATTGTTGGGCTCAAGTTAAGGGTTGTTGGTGTACGAAGAGAGTGGACGTATGTCCAAATATTTGTAGATTGTATACAATGGACTTTAGGAAGAGGTTAAGGTGATTAAGATGGACTCTATTGTGGCTCTTAGATAATATCATTGTTGATACATTTTAAGAAATATTTTTTTTTTTAAATTTTGTGTTTGATGTTTTAAAAACTACTTATCATTGAAATTATACTTTATAACTTCTGTTTCTTAGTGCAATTTTAAGTATGAGGTTCTTTGCAGGTTGGTAAAAGAAGACTCGATTTATTAATTTTCATTCATTGAAGAAATTATTGCTAATTTTCTTTCAATTATCGTCACCATTGATTTGTTCTTCTTTCTCATAACCCTTAACTAGCAGGTTCTTCTTCACTCTCTTAGGAGATTTTTTTTGGTAAATTTGTTCTTCTTTATCATAAGTTTTAACAAGCAAGTTGCTTCTTCACTCTCCTAGAGCCTTTTTCCAAATGAATCTTCCAATGACTTATCTTCATCATGTTTGGTCTTCTCAAAGTGTTTGTAAACAATGCTAATAAATTGCACCTTTATTGCTTCCCTTTACCTTTTATTGTAGCTTGGAAGTCTTCCTTAGAGCCCCCATGTTCTATCTTGCTTTGCTTCAGAGGATATATTTGATGACCCCACCCTTTAGGTATCCTTTGTCTAAGCTCCATTTGTCTCCACAATGCATATCTAGCCTTGGTGCATGCATCATCTAATGTGCTAATGTCAAACAAGGACAACTCCTTATGAATGTGGCTATGCAACCCTTTGATATACTTAAGAACTTGATTGAAAGACAATGAAACTCTAATGTGTATTTTCTACCTTTTGTTGGCTTTGTTTTTGCCAAAGATATTGTCACTTGATTTTGTTGTCCCAATCATATCCAAGAGGATAGAACTTTTTCTACAACGCGATTTTGAATTGATTCTATCATACTATAGGCAATCTTCCTTGCTAACACTATCTCTAGAACAAACGTTCCCACCATAACAATGGATCCATCTTAACTTCGGGTTTAACATAGATCCATCTTAACTCCAGATCTATCATGCAAGCGATAAAATTCATCAAAATGCAGACATTTTTTAGAGTGCAAAAACTTGAGGAAAAATTTGCACCTCGAGGGATTTGATCTTTATGCACGCATGATAGATACCAAGTTAAGATGTAGCTAAGCTTGTGATAAAATAAAAGATAAATGCCACCATGATTATAAACTAGCATATATCCATCTTAAACCCGAATCTATGAAGCACCGAGAGCGATCCAATGAGGGATAATTTTAGGGGCGAAATTTAGCCCATGGGCTATTTTTAGAGGGTTTTCTCCAAAAAAAGATTCGCCATTTTGCATTTTTTGAAGCCCCGTTTCGCCCAATTTTGATGGGGTAAACTTTTTTCACCCTAAAAATCGCCAAATTATTATATAAACGATATAAAATACTTGAAAATTAAAATATCTTTTGAAAATAATCGCCAAACATTTTATAGTTGGTGTTTTAAGAATTGGTAAGATTCACCAACATTTATACACTTTTAAATAAGTATGGTTTCTTAAAATCATCCCTAGTCATCCAATTTCTTAAGGTGTATTTTTTTTATCTTAAACTCAAGAAATTTGATCCCTCTCTTGCTTGATAGATCCCACTTTAAGATTTAATTTTTTAGTATAGATGGAAATGATATCTTTTAACTACTTTTCATAATTGTTTATTTTATGATCCGACATGAATTTTTTTCATTACTTTTCATAATTTTTATTTTATAACCTACATGAATTTTTTTTAAATACTTTTACTTTTCGTAATGTAACATTACATTGCATTACATTATATTACATTACTTTATGTGATAACATCTCCCCCATACTGGGATGTAGAGCACCTTGCTCCTCTTGATGCAAAAAAACATGTCAATTGCAAAGAGGTAAAAATAGACAAATTTCATAACATCCATATCATGTAATTTATCCAACATAGCCAAACTTCATTGGTTGAAAGTGCTATCAATTAATGAACTAGATAATTTATGATATCCCGCATGGTAGAGCAAGAAGTATCCAATTGTCATTAGTTTTTTTAGTTTTAATTAATTGGAATATATATTTCTTTCTTTTGAACTTTGGGTTAGGGATGACACACACACACACACACACACGAGATAAATTTAATCATATATGGCATTCCACATAGCAATATCCAAGATTCATTAATTCTTTTCATTTTAATTAATTGGGGTATCTTTTTTTTGAACTTTAGGTTAGGGCGATATTGTAAAAAAAATTACTTAATATTTTATTATTTTAATAAAGTGCCATGTGTCAACTCCATGTTGAGCACAAAATTACACTTCTCTCTCATACCGACCTGTAGAAAGCACCTCTCATCCATTTCCATTTGCAGATGATGATGTCTTCACTAATGTTTCAGATTCAAAAGATGAGGATCAAGATGATCAAGATCTTGATGTTGAGGATGAACCTCAAGAAGATCCAGATTTAGATCCAGCAACTGCTCCCAATCAAAGGCCTAAATGGGCCCAAAATCTCATTGAAGCAGCTAGAAATAATGTTGGGGATCCAAATGACAGAAGAAGGACAAGATATTAGTATCAGGATGAAAGTATTCCACTCTGCCATTCAGATCCACTTCACCCATAGAGGTGTTTCATGATGATGGGATTAGATCCTCCGTCATACAAGGAGGCTTGTCATGATCCAAGGTGACAAGCAACTATGGGTGATGAGTTTGGTTCACTACAAGATAAAAAAACCTAGGAGCTTATCACTTTGCCTCCTAGGATGAAATTAGTTCAATGCAAATGGATCTTCAAGACCAAGCTAGCAGCTGATGGAACCACAACCAAGTACAAGGCCTAATTAGTGGAAAAGGGGCACACATAAGTCCATGGGTTGGACTACAATGAGACATTCTCTCTTGTTGCAATAATGGACTCCATAAGACTAGTTTTGGTCATTACAGCTTTGAAGAGGTGGGAAGTACATCACATGGATGTGAAGAGTGCCTTCCTCCATGGTGACCTGGAAGAGGAGATCTATATGAGACAGGCTGAGGGGTACATTGAAGATTCCTCAGTTTGCAAACCGATGAAATCTCTCTATGGGCTCAAGCAAGCCCCAAGGGCATGGTATTCCAAGATGGATGCATTCCTTATGTCACATAAATTGAGAGATAAAATTTTGACTGCAATGTCTACATGCAAGAGAAAGGGGGCTTATTACTAGTGATTGTTCTATATGTGGATGACTTGCTCATTACTAGTGGACCAGTTGTTGGTTTCAAAGGCATCAAGTCGGCTTTGAGCAAAGAAATTTCCATGACATATCTAGGACTGTTAAGATAATTTATTGGTCTCGAAGTAAATCAATCTGCTTCAGGAATCATGAATACACAGTCCAGATACATAGGAGACTTGCTCAAAAGGTTTCACATGACTGATTGTAAAGCAACACCCTTCACCATATTATCTGGCATTAGGTTGAAAGAGGATGGTTCCACACCACTCGTTAACAATACACGCTATAGACAATTGATTGCTACCCTATTGTACCTCATCCATTCGAGGCTATATTTATCTTATGTTGTGAGTGTTGCTTCCATATACATGCAGGAGCCACATGAGCTACATTGGAAGGAAACAAAGTGCATCTTGCATCATGTGCAAGGTACGAGGGAGTTTGGGATCCACTATTCTGTTGGTGTACAACTAGATCTAATTGGTTTTACTGATTCAAACTAGGCTAGTGATAGTACCGATAGGAAATCTACATCAGGATTTGTGTTCATGTTGGGATTTGGACCAATCTGTTGGTCAAGCAAGAAGCAAGAAATTCTTTCTCTCTCTTCAACTGAAGTAGAGTATGGAGGGGTTGTGAATGCAGCTATTCAGGTAGTTTGGTTGCATGTGATTCTGACAAAGTTTGGCATTCACACTTCTCCTTTAGTAGACCTCTATTGTGACAATCATAGTACAATCAACATATCCAATGATCTAGTTCAGAAGCAGCGGACCAAGCACATTGAATTCCACATGCACTACATTTGGGAACTAGTGCATAGTAAGGCTATCACTCTACATTACTGCCCTATAGAGGATAATATTGCAGACATATTCACCAAGTTCTTCATTGAAAAGAGATTTGTCTATCTCAGATCTCTTCTTGGTGTAAAGGCTTGATTTAGTTATTGTTCATGATTTTCATGCTTATTTTGAGGGGGGGTTCCCATGAGGTTTTCCCCATTTCCTTGGTTGTTAAGCAATCATTTTTCTTCATTTATATTGTATGGGTGACCTTTGGTCTTAGTTTCCAGGGCCCAGGTTGTCCAAAGTGGTTAGGATTAAGGGGGGGTGTTAGGATTATTAATTAATCCTCCCTTTTACCACATAGTCTATTTGTATTTTCCTATCTTAGGAGGTCATTACCACTTCGCTAGTGTATGGGGGACACACCTAGGGGTCCAATACCACTCACTGCACATGTCTGCATGAGTTTAGGATCTCCAGGGACCAATCCCTATAATTTAGGGATCCACTCTAAGTGCTACCGACAATATCCAGCAATTGACCCTAATAGGTAGTCAGTTATGTTTATTTATGCTCTGATTCCCATCAGTTAGATCACTCTTAGTCATCCTAGAGCCAATTTGCGTGATTTAAGGGAAGTAGGACACATTTTCTCACCTATGTACATTAGTTAACTAATTGTGAACTGATTTAGTGAACCGAAGTTGCATTAGTGAGATCTAGTGGTCATTTTCCCACACTGATTTAGCACCGGAGTCAGTTTGAGTTGGTGAATTCTAAGCCTCCCTAAGGCATTTGAAATCTTCCTATTGTATGATTGCTGTATTATAGAGAGATCAATGATAGTGGAAGTAATGTTATGTTGACCATTTTTCATCTCATGTGTGTAATTAGTTTACATTGAATTGTTCACTCTTTTGCAACCTTCTCTTCACATTGCTTTCATTCAGGCCTCAAGATCCTATGCTTCATTAAATTTAATAGTTTGGAGTATGAATAGATGGCCTAAAGTGGTGACATTCTTGTGGCTAATTGTATATTGCCGGATTTTAACAGGGGGAAATCTAAAAAAATGAGGTGTGATTGTCCCTTCTTTCTGGCAAGTGTGTAACAAGGAGGAAGAGACTATGAATCACCTCCTTGACTCTTACCCATTTGCTTCAACATTATGGGATAGAGGAGTAGAAATTTTCAGGAGGTCAAATCGAATATGAGGGAAACCATATTAGACTGTTAGAGCTTGGGACATCAAATCCTTCCAAAATCTGATTGTCACCTATATATGGCTCACGCTTCCTGGGTTTCTAACCTGGGAAGTGTGGAATGAGAGGAATTGTAGGATTTTGTAGGAAAAGAGATCTAGCGTCCAACTTGTTTGGGATAACATTGTGGTGCACATTTAGGAAACAAATAAGGTCTCCAAATGGGAAGAGAAGGATTGGGATATCCAAAAGTTTGGGTTCCTCCCCCAGATGGCTACTTCAAACTCAACTTTGATAGCGCCTCTAAAGGCAACCCTGGACCTGTAGGGTTTGGAGGGGTAGTCATAAATCAGGAGGGACACTACTGCAAATTTACCATGGGTACATTGGTAATGACTCAAATAATGTTGTTGAACTGGAAGGGCTTCTTCACAGTCTCAGTCTGGTCTTGTGTAATGGTTGGGAGCCAACCATAATTGACAGAGACTCTAGAGTGATCATTCAGATGGTGTAGAAGATTCAACATGGAAAACATGCTTCCCAGGTGGTCGAAAGCTGGTAGATGATCTACAGGGTGGAACTGTTGGAATCCTAGATGTCTGGAACCCATGCCTTGACTTTTGTCCACAACATGCATGACGGTAACATAATTGTTGATCACCTTGAAAATGTGGGGGAGGCAGAGAGGTGCCAATAGAAGAAAGGTCAGTTGAGAGAGTTTGGCCCAAAAGTTTGGGTTAACGAATGCGCTCAATTGACGTCCCTGGACATGCGACGCATGATAGATGAAAGGAATGATGTTCATCACTTGAATGATGATATGGTCAGGGCCCACCTAGCTATTACAACCACCACCACAAATAATTACTATACATATCCCTTAAAAGTTTATAGTACTAACTGATATCATGCCCAATGAGATGGGCATTTAAATCGTAAAACATGTGATAATGAGGAGATTTAATGGCAGGGTCCTTGATTCGAGGATGAGTACACTAACCCATGTGAGTTGACAGGAAATATGTTGGAATCGTCCTGCATTTTCATGAGCTGGGCATCTTAATGATGGGTGCAATCATAATGTGGAAAGGTGAGATTTCTATACATTCAGAAGGAAAACTAGCGAGTTTCCATAATTGTCTCAGTTATGTCACCTTCCTTGAGATATTATGTGAGTGGAATAGGAAAAACTAGAGTGTTGAGGTTTGGTCCTAATTCCATGAGCAGAGTTTTATGGATCCAAGGGGAAGGAAATCCAAGGAGAGGGTGAAGCAGGACATAAAAGAGAAAATGGTGAAGGCCACATGGGAACAAAAGAAAGCCCATCCGGTGGTGAGGTTTTTCAAAGAAAGTATCGCTATTGCTAAAGAGAGGAGATTGAAAGGGTGGAAAAGGATATGTGGGAGTAGGTTAATGCTCTGAATATGATGGACATCAAGGACGAGGTTGCAGATTGGGTCCAGGATCCAGGTTTGATTGTGGGGCTGTTGTTTGCTTATGATCACATCATTGCAAATTTATGGGTTATGAAGGGCCTCTTGTCCCATGTGTTGTTGGAGAGGGAAACCAAAGTAGGGGGTTATGTGGAACCGAAGAAGGCATGGAAGGAGCATTATCGTGATTATCATCTAATGCATAGGAAAATTGATCTAATGGCTAGTAAGATGGGCCTGCAATTCTACCCTCCTCCTGTTGTTAGGACTAGTGCTGGACCATCTACTTCAGGTGGGTGTGCTCAGGGGTTGGTGCTAGGCTTTGGTGATCATATGGTTGGTGGGAAAGTTGAAGGTTGTTCTGGTACCCCTTGTCCTAGTCGTCGATGCAGGTATTGCCTGGCCTCTAGAAGGGTTTCACCTGTGGAATGATGATGGGAAAATCCGGGTACTGTGTCTATGTCTGTTGTGTCTAGAATGGGTTTTGTTTTGGTTTTTAGTATATATGTTTGTCATTGCGGTTGTATGGAAGCGAAGGATAGGGTGGGGTTTATTTTAGATATCATTATCGAAAATGTAATGGCCGAGACTGTTTTTCATAGTTTTGAGGAGATTTGGTCTATGTCAGGGATATGGGTTATGGGGAAATTTAGAAGTTTTGGGATGACTATTTGGCTATCGTGTTCTTCTGTGAACCGCCAAGGCCCCAATTTTTGATTGCCATGTACTCTTCTTAATGCAATAATATAATATTTTTACTTACAAAAAATAATGTGTATGGTTCTAATTTATCTAATTTGTGTGGCTTTATATATATGCAGTTCTAAATATTTTAAATGTAATTTGAGCCCACGTGTTAATTTTTATAATATTTTATTATTTTTTATAAAGGACACATGTCATCTCTAGGATGAGCATGAAAGGAGTTATACATCTCTCCCTATTGGGTTGTAGAATGTGCCTTTTTTGGCGCAATTACCAGGATTTCTCCCCCAACCATGGCTAAGGCCTTGAGACCCCTCCATGATGCACACAACATTGTAATGGCACCGATATCTCACTTGAAGGACCATGATCATCTATAGAGAACATTTACGTGGATTATAACATTATTTATGACCCTTTATTCCAAAAGGATTCATCTAGGGCGAAAGGACCTTATTTTCTTTCTTTGACCATGGTAAATGGCTTAAGATCCATTCCTTGGAGGCCAAAGATCACCTCTAAATGTCTTGTGTTCTGGTTTGAGGTCATGTTGATGGTAAATTAGCCTTAGATATCAATTTATGGTGTAAGGCCCTTATATTCCTTCCTTGACTATCATCGGGACCTTGAGACCCATCCTTACTATACAAAAACTCCTAATTGCATCTATATCCCACTTGTATGCCAAAGGTCCACCTTAAATGGTATAGCTTGTGGTTCAAGGCCTTAATAATGACCTATTAGCTCAATAATTTTAATCTAGGTTTCTTTCCCAACCTGGTTGAAGACTCAAGTCTAGTGCAAAAAACCTCATATTGACACAAATATCCGACTTTAAGGATAATGATCTCCTATATAGGGCATGCTTAATGGTTTGTGGCCTTATTAATGCCCCTTGGTCCCTCAAAACTTCATATAGAATCTAAGGACCTTATTTTCCTCCCATGCCTATTGTTAAGGCCTTGAGACCCATCGCTACTATCAACGTCATTATATGAACAACCATATTCCACTTGGAGATTGAGTATTTCTTTAGAGTGCTGGTGTGTTGGTTTGAAGATTTGGAAGCTTTATTTAGAGCCTAATTCCCATGGTTTCCTTCCGATTCAAGCCCCTAAGACCCATCCCTCACATGAAACACTTCTTAAGGGTGCCCATATTACCAATTGAGGTTAAATATCTCTGTTAAGGGACTATGTAGATGGTGTCGGTGGTGCTTTGAAGTATTGACTAGCCTAGACATTTATTTTATATTTTTTTGAAAATAAACAATAATATATGTAAAAATATAAAATTATCATAATGTAAATATTTTCAAACTTTCAATGCCTTTTCAACAAGCTCAAGAACTCCAAAAACTATGTGGGATAGAAAGTAATAACAAAATTACTATTTTTTATAACTATTAAAAATAACATACATATATAATAATTAAAAATTCTAGGTATAAAATTATTAAAAACTTAATTTAAGATTATATATGATGTTAAGTCCAATGGGAGACTTTGTATTTTGAAATAATAGGTACGAAAAACGGTTTTTGTTGTGTAAAATAAGACCTAAAAGTGCTTTGGTTAAGAGTTTCTTTTGAAAGCAAGGAAACATGTAGATCATATGAAAATATGTCATTTATAAGATTTCAATACATCATCTTAAATTTTATAATTTTCCTCAATACTAATTAAAAATTAATTCATATTAACTAATAAATGTTTATTAACAATTTTTTTTGTAAGTAACAATAGTATAAATTTATATTCAAAATAACAAAATAAGTGTATAGAGTATAAAAGCTTGTTACATGGGATTTAGACTAACAGACCACTCGCCTAATCTATCAAAAATACTTGAGTTTGGATTAAGAGAGAAATGGGAAAGTCTTATCTCTTTAGAGTTACAAACCTTGAGAGACATATTACAAATTAAAAGTTGTCTGTATACAGACATGAAATGGACATATTTTAAAATCAAGGAAACCCAAAAAAGCTGTGAGTCGTAGAGAGAGCCAGGGATGATAATGGAGCTTCTAGGTTGTTGCATCCTCTCCTCCAGGATTGGGCAGGGCCTGTAATCATTCATTGGATTCCTTGGTTGCATCTCATGTATCGTTGAGCGACGAAGACTACTGTTGGAGCCTCGCGTCCACGCTTAACAGGTGTAATGATTCTTGTGTTTTCCCTGGGTTCCTACAATAGACCAAGAGAATTTCCTGCCATTGTTGAGGCCTCACCCTTCCCACGCTGGTCCTTCTCGTCGTCGCCATCCGCATTGCCTGCATTGGGAAACGTTGAGTAGTGCCTTGGGTTAAAGTTTGCTTCCAAGGCTTTGAGCTGCGCATTTATCTGGTTGATACCAGTGTCCATGCATTGGGCTAGCTCCATGGCCCCATTCCACTTGACCGTCATGTCCTCCATCAACAGTCCCAACATATTCTTAACCATCCAGTAATGGTTAATCCTACCGCCACTCCGTCCAAATGCAAGATGATCAGAGACCACCTTGGGTTCCCACTCATCAATCATACACCGAACTGGTAAGGAAACTTGCGCTACGAAACCGTCAGTATCCTCAATGTTTGCCTTACGACGCCCGTTGCCTCGACCAGTGCTGCCTCTGCGCAAAGTGCCTCTTTGTCTGGGCATCTTTTTCTTCGGCTTTGCAAAACTGGAATTGAACATAGAGGATTGAGCACAGAGCTGAGTCAGGAAAGCCAGAATGCAGGTAGGAAGGAGGTTAGTGGGCTTCATAGTTTGAAGTGCCGACATCGCAGAGCTCTGCATTAACATGCACAGGTATTAATTTTCCATGTTTTGGCCCAGATTGGACGTGACTAGCCAGCATCCTGCGGGGTTGGCAAGCATTTCACCACCACCGGCATTTAATTCACCTACGTCGCCATCCGCCATGTTTCATGTGTCGCCGCCACGTGGTCTGAGGTCTAACATATCATCTCGCTTGTCAACCGCATCCGAGATAAAGGTGAACGAGCTTGGCCCTGGCTGCAAATCTTTCAACGAACCCTGACTTTGCTCAAGTTCAAACATAAGACTTGACTGTCGTTACAAAACCGCGTTACGACTACGCCACCTTTGGTGATTTTCCATTAACAACTAAATTATATTATATATGATTTATTAAAAAAATTAAAAACAAAATACAATCTTCAAACCTTCTAATCAAAACCGGCGGCATATTAAATTATATGAATTTAATAAAAAAATATTAAAAACAAAAGACAATCCTCAAACCTTCTCATAAAAACCGGCATAAAATTCAAAGACAGAAATAATGTTGAAACCGGCGACATATTATGAGCTGTTCCTTTGTTTTCATTTCCATGATGGGAAAGCATTAAACGTTAAGCAGACACCTAGCAAACTTCGAAATTGGAATTTGCTCCGTGAAAATTAAAACATTTTGGAATTTTACATTACTCTTCAAACCACAAAACATTTTGTTTAAAAGTGTACCTTTTTTAATTTAAGTTAGACTTTCTTTCAGACAAAAATATTTATATGATTTAATGGGTTCTTGACATAAAGTTAAAGGTACATGATATGACATTAATGGGAGCATGAGAAATAAGCTTATCTAAATAATTCAATATTTCTGCACTTCCAACTATATTCATTAAATATTGTATTAAAAAGAGAACCATACAATATTCAAATCTTATTTTTCAATATTTCTGTCAATAAATACTGCTTTAAAGGAGAGGACGGTACAATATTCAATTCTTACTTTTTATTGATACTGAACCATTTGAACCATTTGAAACTTTTTTTATACAGATTCAATTAGGGGACTTTTTGACTTTCCGTCTGAATTGGGTGAATTTAATTTACAAAATCTGTAATTTTTGTTGTTTGTTGGACGATTTTAAGCTTAGAAATGAAATTAGGTGACAAGAACACCTCAACACCCACACTCTGTAAAATCTAACAGTGTTTTTGAGGGTTTTGAAAAGTCCGTGAAAATTCATGGCAAAAAAATGGTAAAAACCAGTGAAAAACAGAGGTAAAAAAATCCCCTCTTTAAATAACTAGTTAGTTTAACTACAAAAATCCTTATACAAATTAGCATTAAAATGTGTATATATGCATTGAAAAATATAAGATGGCCTTACAATTATTTTGGCTACCGGTAAAAAATGAACAATCACCTTTCACAAATTAGCAATAAAATGTGTATATATTTATTGATGATAAACAATGAACAATCACCTTTCACAAATTAACATTAAAATGAAATACCATTGCGCAATCTTCGTCCGGGCTCGGTTTTAACTTGTTCAAAGAAGAAAAATAATATTGCCAAGATAAGAATAAACTCTCATGAGCTCCATAGTGAAATTGAGCGTTGGACAACTCCTAAAACTCCATGGGTTGAGAGAATTTGTCATCTTTGAGAGACTATGAGAGTTGAGGATGAAAATGAATTTCTCTTAGAATGCCATGCCTACACCCACATCATGTCTTAGTTTCAAAATATCTATTACAACATTGACCTTTCTAACCTTCTAACTTCTCAAAACTATGGACCTAAGTTGAGAATGCTTCTCTTTAAGATTTTTGAGCATCAGAATAAAATTTTAAAGTAAATCAAATAATTCATTTCTTTTCCTTTCTCTTAGGGTCCCATAAACCAAATTTGGTCCTGCTAGATGTTAACCATCTCATCATCATCATCCCATAAAATATAATACAAAATATAGTTTTTTTTGTAAGTAAGTAACTTTATAGTAACATTCAACAAAAATATTACATTTTCCTGAGATCATAATCACTTCTAAAGACTACCCAATCATCAAGCTAACCAGTCCATACTTGAGCAGAGCACAGGCCCAAAAGAGCCTCTCCCCCTAGGAAAAAATAGGGCTTAAAGATCACCATTCAATTAATCGATTCAACATCATTGAAATACTGGAATATCAATTCAAACTTGTAACCTTTTATATAAAAAAAAATAGATGCATAACAAGTGACCAAACCTATAAACTTAAACCTCCTATCGACTTAAACAATAGACTTAGACACCCCATAACTAAAACAAAATTTAGATTACTCAAACCAATTTCAACCGAAATTCTTAGACACATGGCAGGGCTGTGAAAGGGATAGAACCCTTTGGAAGGGCTGTGAAGGGTTCAATTTTAAAAGTTGGTCATCTTCCTTGTATAAACTGTAGAGCACCTTTTGAAATATGAAATACGACATAATAAAATTAAAATATTAATTGTATATATATTAACTTATTACTTTGTTTTAATTCTCAAGATGGGGCCTGGCCATAGCAGAAGTTAGTTGTTAAAATCTCATGTACTCAATTGTGGGGAAACCAGGACGATTGAAAACTATCCACACGTCGTAGCTGAACGTACTATCTCTCCAGTGGGGGGTCACATGGGCAGGCTGCACATTATGTTTATGGGGCTTTAGTTTTGGATTTCTCTCATCATTATTGATGGAATCGAACTTGTGGTTAAATTTAGTTTTGTTTTCATTATTTAAAATCTATTCAACATTTTCAAATACCTAAATAGCGCTGTTTCACTCACTCAAATTATGTAATGTCACCTATCTACAATTCCAAAAATCCATAGGAAAGTAAAACCTGAAAAGTGGTCCAAATCTGAGCTTATTTTCCACCTTGTCACCTCTGTGTCTTTTCTGATAGCGTTGTATTTAATAAAAGACAACTTAACAACAGTTTGATGATGATTTGAAATTGAAAGACAACTTATTTTCCACCTCGGGGCTCTCTTTATGCCTTTCCAGTAACGCTATAATCGCTTCGCTCTCATTAACATAAAGATTTCAGAGAAACCGTAGAGACAATTGAGATTGTTTGACAAATTCGATTTGAAAGCAGAAAGAAAGAAAGAAAGAAACAGTATGGCATCGTATTACATTATAAGGACAGAGGATAAATCTACTTCATGCCTGGGTCGATATGTGTTGCCTTTGGCGTTGGGAATGCTGTTGGTTCTGCTCTTCCTGAGTTCGAAACCGAAACCTCGCTGTCGAGCTAGAGTCGTGAAGTGCAGGCGCGTCTGCTAACAAACCAGGTAAAAGTTACATACTCTTGCTCTTTTGCTATGGAATTCCTTGATTATATCCACTCAACCCAGATGCCTTCTACAGCCTTGGCATGGTGGCACTGGGGATTATTGGTCATATTTGTTGTGTGCATGGAATAATTGGATGGAGAGAAGCTAGATGCATTCTATAGTCTAGATGGAGATAACAAATAATTTTTTAATTTAACCCCTCTAGAAGTTCTTGTAACCAGATGTATTTATAAACACCTTGTTAGTAGTATTTCTATATACATTGAGAGGTCTCTGATCCTGATGCCCATTTTGTACAAGTTGGTACAAATTGGGGTAGGTCATGTCAAGTTTTTTGTTTTTAAATTAAACTGTTTCCACTCATTTGAGATCACCAATGGAACCACTTAATTGATCCCTCTTGGTTTGTCTGTTCTTTGTGTTAAGGATGGAGAATAGAAATTTCAGTTGAAAATATCTAAAAATAGTGATGGTAAGACCCTGAAGACTTTTCATTGCACTGCTTTTACATAATGGTGATAAGACTCTAAAGACCTTTGATGGCACTACTTTACCTATATGAGAGGTATGTCTTTCATCCCATAGACCTAGAAAAGGGAAGAATTAATGAGTTTCTACAATGTATCCTTTCTGTCTCTCATTCCATCCCATAGATCTTGAAGAAGGGAAGAATTAATGAGTTTCTACAATGTTTCTGTCTCTCATCCCATCCCATAGACCTTGAAGAAGGGAAGAATTAATCAGTTTCTACAGTGTACCCCTTCTGTCTTTCATCCCATGGATCTTCGATCTTAGAAAATTAATGAGTTTTTACAATGTACCCTTTCTGTCTTTCATCCCATGGACCTTGAAAAAGGGTTCAAGATTAATGGGTTATTACCATGTACCCCTAAGTAAGGCATAAGTGATTTGCAAAAGACCCCATATCTTGATTTTTGGTAATTCAAAACTACAATCTATGCTGTCTGCATTCTCATTGTCATTGTAAGCTGAAAACCAAAATCAAATTCAAAAACTTGGTATTTTTATTTTATTTATAATATAAGTCTTCTATAATATTTTCATTTGTTTGATATAAAATAGTAATCTATTATGAATGAGAATGGATCAGGTTGATCTTTTATATTATACTAAACTTTTGTTATGGTGGAATGTTTCCTCAGGCACGTCTTCTTTTTGAATGTGAGTTTCACTAGCTCTAGGACATAAGGAAGACTAATAAACAATATATGCCATTCTATGAGAAAGAGAATGGCAGGGCATAATGGGCATATTTACAATTACACTACCTGTTAAAACTTGACAATGCCCACATCGGCCACCCTGGCCCTTTGGAGGCAAAGTATCCTTGTACCTCTACAGCCTGAACTATTAGCTCTAATTCAAGCCCTGAATATTAGCAAATTTCAAGGATGTATGAACATCGGTTTCTGTTGATTCAAGGTTTTCAGTCCATATGCTTAATGGGAAGGCTGTAGTGGATCTGTTAACAAAAGAAAGGATGATAGTGTTTTATTTTGAGGCAGCAAAAACTTTCTTCATTGGAGAAACTCATATTATACAGTTAGGACTGTAGATTAAATGTGAGTTTCACTAAGTATCCTGATTGGTAAATCTAAATTAATAAACTGATTGTCATAATGTGTAATGTTAAAATTTTAAGTTGGCAAAAATAATGACGAGATTTAAAAAAAAAAAAAAAATTGCTTATAGTTGTTTTTTCGGTTTAAAAGTGATGTTAAACAGCTTTATTTTTAAACAGTCAAAACTCCAAAGACTTGCACATGGTCTCATCAGCACCCTTCATAAGCATAGAAAGTGTAGTTTTGACATTCAAAAAGGCAGGTCCTTGCTATCATTGATAAGTTTCAAGGTAGAGATGTGTAGAGTCTGAGTGATAAAGTAAGCTTCGATCGTTTCAACAACATCTAAGGTTTATGATATTTTGTTGATTTGATTGGTGATGATGGCTCCATAGAGGTTTCACGATCAGACGAAATCAGAGAAGCAGTGAGTAGATTTTTGTGGACGAGGAGGATTCTGTTAGCAAACTTGCAAAGACAAGTAGAGGACTAAAAGGATGATTCCCAGACAAGAACACAACGACCAGGAAGAATATATTTATTAAGGAACAAAGGGAAGAGGTGAGAATGACCGTGGGAAGGCTTGTCAAGATCTTTGACATGTGTCCATACCATATTGGGACTTGACAAGGCTTTGGGAGGAAAGCTTTGCGCTGCTAAGTAATCATATGGCTGAGGTCAAATGACCAAGTTTGCCTTTGGGGGAAATATAAGAATTTATTGTTATTGTTGGGCTCAAGTTAAGGGTTGTTGGTGTATGAAGAGAGTGGACGTATGTCCAAATATTTGTAGATTGTATACAATGGACTTTAGGAAGAGGTTAAGGTGATTAAGATGGACTCTATTGTGGCTCTTAGATAATATCATTGTTGATACATTTTAAGAAATATTTTTTTTTTTAAATTTTGTGTTTGATGTTTTAAAAACTACTTATCATTGAAATTATACTTTATAACTTTTGTTTCTTAGTGCAATTTTAAGTATGAGGTTCTTTGCAGGTTGGTAAAAGAAGACTCGATTTATTAATTTTCATTCATTGAAGAAATTATTGCTAATTTTCTTTCAATTATCATCACCATTGATTTGTTCTTCTTTCTCATAACCCTTAACTAGCAGGTTCTTCTTCACTCTCTTAGGAGATTTTTTTTGGTAAATTTGTTCTTCTTTATCATAAGTTTTAACAAGCAAGTTGCTTCTTCACTCTCCTAGAGCCTTTTTCCAAATGAATCTTCCAATGACTTATCTTCATCATGTTTGGTCTTCTCAAAGTGTTTGTAAACAATGCTAATAAATTGCACCTTTATTGCTTCCCTTTACCTTTTATTGTAGCTTGGAAGTCTTCCTTAGAGCCCCCATGTTCCATCTTGCTTTGCTTCAGAGGATATATTTGATGACCCCACCCTTTAGGTATCCTTTGTCTAAGCTCCATTTGTCTCCACAATGCATATCTAGCTTTGGTGTATGCATCATCTAATGTGCTAATCTCAAACAAGGACAACTCCTTATGAATGTGGCTATGCAACCCTTTGATATACTTAAGAACTTGATTGAAAGACAATGAAACTCTAATGTGTATTTTCTACCTTTTGTTGGCTTTGTTTTTGCCAAAGATATTGTCACTTGATTTTGTTGTACCAATCATATCCAAGAGAATAGAACTTTTTCTACAACGCGATTTTGAATTGATTCTATGATACTATAGGCAATCTTCCTTGCTAACACTATCTCTAGAACAAACCTTCCCACCATAACAATGGATCCATCTTAACTTTGGGTTTAACATAGATCCATCTTAACTCCGGATCTATCATGCAAGCGATAAAATTCATCAAAATGCAGACTTTTTTTGGAGTGCAAAAACTTGAGGAAAAGTTTGCACCTCGAGGGATTTGATCTTTATGCACGCATGATAGATACCAAGTTAAGATGTAGCTAAGCTCGTGATAAAATAAAAGATAAATGCCACCACGATTATAAACTAGCATATATCCATCTTAAACCCGAATCTATGAAGCACCGAGAGGGATCCAATGAGGGATAATTTTAGGGGTGAAATTTAGCCCATGGGCTATTTTTAGGGGGTTTTCTCCAAAAAAAGATTCGCCATTTTGCATTTTTTGAAGCCCTGTTTTGCCCAATTTTGATGGGGTAAACTTTTTTCACCCTAAAAATTGCCAAATTATTATATAAACGATATAAAATACTTGGAAATTAAAACATTTTTTGAAAAATATCGCGAAACATTTTATAGTTGGCATTTTAAAAATTGGTAAGATTCACCAACATTTAAACACTTTTAAATAAGTATGGTTCCTTAAAATCATCCCTAGATCCAATTTCTTGAGGTGTATTTTTTTTATCTTAAACTCAAGAAATTTGATCCCTCTCTTGCTTGATAGATCCCACTTTAAGATTTAATTTTTTAGTATAGATGGAAATGATATCTTTTAACTACTTTTCATAATTTTTTATTTTATGATCCGACATGAATTTTTTTCATTACTTTTCATAATTTTTATTTTATAACCTACATGAATTTTTTTTAAATACTTTTACTTTTGGTAATGTAACATTACATTGCATTACATTATATTACATTACTTTATGTGATAACATCTCCCCCATACTGGGATGTAGAGCACCTTGCTCCTCTTGATGCAAAAAAACATGTCAATTGCAAAGAGGTAAAAATAGACAAATTTCATAATACCATATCATGTAATTTATCTGACATAGCCAAACTTCATCGGTTGAAAGCGCTATCAATTAATGAACTAGATAATTTATGATATCCTACGTGGTAGAGCAAGAAGTATCCAATTGTCATTAGTTTTTTTAGTTTTAATTAATTGGAATATATATTTCTTTCTTTTGAACTTTGGGTTAGGGATGACACACACACACACACACACACACACGAGATAAATTTAATCATATATGGCATTCCACATAGCAGTATCCAAGATTCATTAATTCTTTTCATTTTAATTAATTGGGGTATCTTTTTTTTGAACTTTAGGTTAGGGCGATGTTGTAAAAAAAATTACTTAATATTTTATTATTTTATTAAAGTGCCATGTGTCAACTCCATGTTGAGCACAAAATTACACTTCTCTCTCATACCGACCTGTAGAAAGCACCTCTCATCCATTTCCATTTGCAGATGATGATGTCTTCACTAATGTTTCAGATTCAGAAGACGAGGATCAAGATGATCAAGATCTTGATGTTGAGTATGAACCTCAAGAAGATCCAGATTTAGATCCAGCACCTGCTCCCAATCAAAGGCCTAAATGGGCCCAAAAGCTCATTGAAGCAACTAGAAATAATGCTGGGGATCCAAATGACAGAAGAAGGACAAGATATTAGTATCAGGATGAAAGTATTCCACTCTACCATTCAAATCCACTTCACCCATAGAGGTGTTTCATGATGATGGGATTAGATCCTCCGTCATACAAGGAGGCTTGTCATGATCCAAGGTGACAAGCAACTATGGGTGATGAGTTTGGTTCACTACAAGATAAAAAAACATTAGAGGAAATTTGGGGTCTAAAATGGGCCTTATAAGAAAACGTGCCAAAATAAGTTTTTGTGAGTTGGAATTCAAGAACCAATAGAATTTCAATAAAATAAGTCAACCATAATGGTTGAATTCGCATATTTGTCATTAAAAAAATCTACTTTTTTTGTTCATATTTTCGACATATCTCATTGTGTTTTTACTCAAATTTCGATTGGGAGAGCTCGTTGGATGTGGAATTTGATTCTGCATCCAACGAGTACCCACACTGCATACTTTTGACGGACCCCGCTACCCCAAAAACAAGAAATACCTGAAAAAACGTGATGATGACATCATCATCATGTTTTTTCAGGTATTTCTTGTTTTTGGGGTAGCTGGGTCCGTCAAAAGTATGCAGTGTGGGTACTCGTTGGATGTGGAATCAAATTCCGCATCCAACGAGCTCTTCCGATCGAAATTTGAGTAAAAACACAGGGAGATATGTCGAAAATACGAACACAAAAAGTAGTTTTTTTCTTTCTTCCTCCAAAATTAATTAATATTATTTTATTATTTTAACCATTATTTTATTATTTTAACTATTATTTTATTATTTTCCTTAGGAGGCCCATTTTAGACCCCAAAATTCCTCTAATGCCCAGGAGCTTATCAGTTTGCCTCCTAGGATGAAATTAGTTCAATGCAAATGGATCTTCAAGACCAAGCTAGCAGTTGATGGAACCACAACCAAGTACAAGGCCTAATTAGTGGAAAAGGGGCATGCATAAGTCCATGGGTTGGACTACAATGAGACATTCTCTCTTGTTGCAATAATGGACTCCATAAGACTAGTTTTGATCATTACAGCGTTGAAGAGGTGGGAAGTACATCACATGGATGTGAAGAGTGCCTTCCTCCATGGTGACCTGGAAGAGGAGATCTATATGAGACAGGTTGAGGGGTACATTGAAGATTCCTCCTTAGTTTGCAAACCGATGAAATCTCTCTATGGGCTTAAGCAAGCCCCAAGGGCATGGTATGCCAAGATGGATGCATTCCTTATGTCACATAAATTGAGAGATGAAATTCTGACTGCAATGTCTACATGCAACAGAAGGGGGGCTTATTACTGGTCATTGTTCTATATGTGGATGACTTGCTCATTACTAGTGGACCAGTTGTTGGTTTCAGAGGCATCAAGTCGGCTTTGAGCAAAGAAATTTCCATGACATATCTAGGACTGTTAAGATAATTTATTGGTCTCGAAGTAAATCAATATGCTTCAGGAATCATGAATACACAGTCCAGATATATAGGAGACTTGCTCAAAAGATTTCACATGACTGATTGTAAAGCAACACCCTTCCCCTTATTATCTGGCATTAGGTTGGAAGAGGGTGGTTCCACACCACTCGTTAACAATACACGCTACAGACAATTGATTGCTACCCTATAGTACCTCATCCATTCGAGGCTAGATTTATCTTATGTTGTGAGTGTTGCTTCCATATACATGCAGGAGCCACATGAGCTACATTGGAAGGCAACAAAGTGCATCTTGCATCATGTGCAAGGTACAAGGGAGTTTGGGATCCACTATTGTGTTGGTGTACAACTAGATCTGATTGGTTTTACTGATTCAAACTAGGCTAGTGATAGTATTGATAGGAAATCGACATCAGGATTTGTGTTCATGTTGGGATTTGGACCAATCTGTTGGTCAAGCAAGAAGCAAGAAACCTTTCTCTCTCTTCAACTGAAGCAGAGTATGGGGGGTTGTGAATGCAGCTATTTAGGTAGTTTGGTTGCATGGAATTCTGACAAAGTTTGGCATTCACACTTCTCCTTCAGTAGACCTCTATTGTGACAATCATAGTACAATCAAGATATCCAATGATCTAGTTCAAAAGCAGCGGACCAAGCACATTGAATTCCACATGCACTACATTTGGGAACTAGTGCATAGTAAGGCTATCACTCTACATTACTACCCTATAGAGGATAATATTGCAGACATATTCACCAAGTTCTTCACTGAAAAGAGATTTGTCTATCTCAGATCTCTTCTCGGTGTAAAGGCTTGATTTAGTTATTGTTCATGATTTTCATGCTTATTTTGAGGGGGGGTTCCCATGAGGTTTTCCCCATTTCCTTGGTTGTTAAGCAGTCATTTTTATTCATTTATATTGTATGGGTGACCTTTGGTCTTAGTTTCCAGGGCCCAGGTTGTCTAAAGTAGTTAGGATTAAGGGGGGGTGTTAGGATTATTAATTAATCCTCCCTTTTACCACATAGTCTATTTGTATTTTCCTATCTTAGGAGGTCATTACCACTTCGCCAGTGCATGGGGGACACACCTAGGGGCCACATAGCACTCATTGCACATGTCTGCATGAGTTTAGGATCTCCAGGGACCAATCCCTATAATTTAGGGATCCACTCTAAGTGCTACCGACAATCTCCAGCAGTTGACCCTAATAGGTAGTCAGTTGTGTTTATTTATGCTCTGATTCCCATCATGTAAAACCACTCTCAGTCATCCTAGCACCAATTTGCGTGATTTAAGGGAAGTAGGACACATTTGCTCACCTACGTACATTAGTTAACTAATTGTGAACTGATTTAGTGAACCGAAGTTGCATTAGTGAGATCTAGTGGTCATTTTCCCACACTGATTTAGCACCGGAATCAGTCTGAGATGGTGAATTCTAAGCCTCCCTAAGGCATTTGAAATCTTCCTATTGTATGATTGTTGTATTATAGAGAGATCAATGATAGTGGAAGTAATGTTATGTTGACCATTTTTCATCTCATGTGTGTAATTAGTTTACATTGAATTGTTCACTCTTTTGCAACCTTCTCTTCACATTGCTTTCATTCAGGCCTCAAGATCCTATGCTTCATTAAATTTAACAGTTTGGAGTATGAATAGGTGGCCTAAAGTGGTGACATTCTTGTGGCTAATTGTATATTGCCGGATTTTAACAGGGGGAAATATAAAAAAATGAGGCGTGATTGTCCCTTCTTTCTGCCAAGTGTGTAACAAGGAGGAAGAGACCACCTTGGGTTCCCACTCATCAATCATACACTGAACTGGTAAGGAAACCTGCGCTACGGAACCATCGGTATCCTCAATGTTTTCCTTACGACGCTCGTCGCCTCGACCGGTGCTGCCTCTGCGCGGAGTGCCTTTTTGTCTGGGCATCTTTTTCTTCGGCTTTGCAAAACCGGAATTGAACATAGAGGATTGAGCACAGAACTGAGTCAGGAAAGCCAAAATGCATGTAGGAAGGAGGTTAGTGGGCTTCATAGTTTGAAGTGCCGACATCGCAGAGCTCTGCATTAACATGCACAGGTATTAATTTTCCAAGTTTTGGCCCAGACTGGACGTGACTAGCCAGCAGCTTGCGGGGTTGGCAAGCATTTCACCACCCTCAGCATTTAATTCGCCTACGTCGCCATCTGCCATGCTTCCTGTGTCGCCGCCATGTGGTCTAAGGTCTAGCATGTCATCTCGCTTGTCAACCGCATTCGAGATAAAGGTGAACGAGCTTGGCCTTGGCTGCAAATCTCACGACGAACCCTGACTTTGCTTGGGTTCAAACACAAAACCTGACCGTTGTTACAAAACCGCTTTACCACTACGCCACCTTTGGTGACTTTTCATTAACAACTAAATTATATTATATATGATTTATTAAAAAAAATTAAAAACAAAATACAATCTTCAAACCTTCTAATCAAAACCGGCGGCATATTAAATTATATGAATTTAATAAAAAAAATATTAAAAGCAAAAGACAATCCTCAAACCTTCTCATAAAAACCGGCATAAAATTCAAAGACAGAAATAATGTTGAAACCGGCAGCATATTATGAGCTGTTCCTTTGTTTTCATTTCCATGATGGGTCCTACCAATGGCCAAAGCATTAAACGTTAAGCATACACCTAGCAAACTTCGAAATTGGCATGAAATGAAAAGTAACTAAACTTTTCATACGTCCTATTCAGTTTTGGAATTTGCTCCGTGAAAATTAAAACATTTTGGAATTTTACATTACTCTTCAAACCACAAAACACTTTGTTTAAAGTGTACTTTTTTAATTTATGTTAGACTTTCTTTCAGACAAAAATATTTATATGATTTAATGGGTTCTTGACATAAAGTTAAAGGTACATGATATGACATTAATGGGAGCATGAGAAATAAGTTTATCTAAATAATTCAATATTTCTGCACTTCCAACTATATTCATTAAATATTGTATTAAAAAGAGAACCATACAATATTCAAATCTTATTTTTCAATATTTCTGTCAATAAATACTGCTTTAAAAGAGAGGACGGTACAATATTCAAATCTTACTTTTTATTGATACTGAATCATTTGAAACTTTTTTTATACAGATTCAATTAGGGGACTTTTTGACTTTCAGGCTCTCAGAATGGGGTGAATTTAATTTACAAAATCTGTAATTTTTGTTGTTTGTTGGATGATTTTAAGCTTAGAAATGAAATTAGGTGACAAAAACACCCCGACACCCACACTCTGTAAAATCTAACAGTGTTTTTGAAGGTTTTGAAAATTCCATGTAAATTTATGGCAAAAAAATAGTAAAAATCAGTAAAAAATAGAAGTAAAAAAATCCCCTCTTTAAATAACTAATTAGTTTAGCTACAAAAAACCTTATACAAATTAGGATTAAAATGTGTATATATGCATTGAAAAATATAAGATGCCTTACAATTATTTTGGCTACCGATAAACAATGAACAATCACCTTTCACAAATTAGCATTAAAATGTGTATATATTTATTAATGAACAATCACCTTTCACAAATTAACATTAAAATGGGTATATATTTATTAAAAAAATAAGATGAATATTAAATAACAAATATTTAGAAATAATGAAAAAATCTTTTTATGGTTTTTAAACTTATTTTTATAAAAGTATTCATAAATATTGTATGACTGTATAAAGTGTAATGTGGATATATAAATGATATAAAATATAATGTTGTTTTAAAAGTAATTTGCCCTTCTAATAAGTTTATATAATCGGGTCACCCTTCTTGATCAATCACTGTCATATTTGATGGTGGGCATTTGAGCATGTTTATGTTTTTTCAATTTGAGGATTTTGTAGATAGTTTTTTCTTTTTGACAGTTTCAGATCTTTAAGCTGGTTTATCAGTAGCACTAGCACTTTTAAACTGGTTTATCAGCAGGAGTTCTGGGGAAAGATTTCTTGAGAAAAACTAGTAGAAATTTGGCAAAATAAATTTTATTGAAATTCTAATTGTAAATGGTAGATTATAATTTAGGTTATTTAAATAATTTTAAAATTGAGAATTTAGTCATTAACAAGTGATCACAATTGTTAAAATTGTAAAATTAAAATTGCTGAAATAACAATTTTCATAGACATGACCAATTTTTATTAAAAAATCGCCAAAAAAGCAAAACGTTTGAGTTGTCTTGTATCCGACTCGATCAAATTCCTACGGTGGTGGTCCTATATGAATGAATGTACAGTCTCCTGCCATGTGGGGGGAGAGACAGTGGCTGCCAGTGGCCAGGCCTCCAAAAGGACATATACTTTTTGCTGTTTTTTCTTACATACGACGCAATAGAGCTAGAAAGAGCAATGTCCGTGGCGCGTAACTTCTTCTTTCCACCGAATTTACACCTGCTTTTTGATAAAAAAACGAATGATTTTAACTCATGTTTTTCTTTTTAGATCCAAATGATTCCAGTCAAATAATTTCGACCTAGTATTCTGTCCACGTTTCCTCTGCGCGCGTACGGCTGACTTTCTTTATTCCTTTACAATGAGAAAGCTAAGCTACCGTGATGGATTTTTACTCAAAAACTTAAATCGCTTCGCTTTCATCCACATACAAATTTCTGAGAAATCTTAGAGACAATTGAGACTGTTATCCGAATTCATTTTCAAGGCAGAAAGAAGGAACGAAATCAGGATGGGATCGTATTACATTATCAGGAAAGAGGAGGATGAAAGTTCATTTCTGTTTCAATATATGATTCTTCTGGCGTTGGGGATCCTGTTGATTGTGCTCTTCTTGAATCCGCAGAATCGTCGTCCAGCTAGAGGAATCGCGATTAGGCGGCGCTATTACTAACAAAACAGGTAAACGCTATTGGCTTCTTGTTATGGATTTTTGTTGTATCCAAGCGAAGCTAGGTGCATTTTACTGTTTTGGTGGGGATGATTTGTAATTTTAGTGTATAAATTAGGATATCTATCAATTTTTAGTTTATGGATGGAACTAGAAGTGATTGAATTCAGATGACTCTGTGCTATTATTTTATTGTATCAGAGAAGCTAAATACATTCTACAGGTCTGGTAGGATGTGTTGATGTATTCATTGGTTCTAGAAAATGCCTTTAAATGTGCCTATGTTAGTTTAACCTTATTAGAAGTTACTGTAACCAGATGTTAAAGAAACCTATCAGCTGGGCCTTATTTCTCTGCATTGACAGTTCTCTGATGATCCTGATACCTATTTCGTACAAGTTGGGGTTAAAGTTTTTAATACATTCTACAGGCTTGGTAGGATGGCATTCGTTCTAGAGAATGCCTTTAAATGTGTCTTTGTTAGTTTAATCTGATTAGAAGTTATTGTAACCAGATGTGTAAGAAACTTGTCAGTTATTTCTCTGCATTGACAGTTCTCTGATGATCCTGATACCCATTTGGTACAAGGTGGGGTTAGAATTTTAAATACATTCTACAGGATTGGTAGGATGAGTTGAAATATCCATTGGTTCCAGAAAATGCCTATGTTAATTTAACCTGATTAGAAGTTATTGTAACCAGATGTGTAAGTAACTTGTCAGTTGGCCCTTATTTCTCTGATGATCCTGATACCCATGGTGCAAGTTGGAGTTTTCCATGTGGATGTTTATTGATTCTTTGGGATTTAAAGTATTTCCTCTTATCAGCCATGTAACAACGCAATTGTCTCCTCTTGGTATGCTCTGTGTGTGTAGAAGGGGGAGGGTAGAAATTTCAATTGAAAATATGATAAGGATCTAAACTTTTATGGGGGTACTGCTTCTATATTCTATATGAGAGGTATATCTTTCATCTCATGGACCTCAGAGAGGCGAAGAATGAATGGGGTTTTACAGCTACTCTACTTGGGGGATAATGATCTGGATTGTGTCTTAGGTCAATGGTGATTTTTTTTTTTGCCAATTGAATTTTTAGTTTAGTCAATTAAATTTCCAAAATCAAAATTGGAAAATATGATCTCAATTTTGTTAATTGACAGTAACAATTAAATTAAAAAATATGGTGTTTACATTCTATTTTTATAATTTGAATCTTATATATATATATTTACATTCTTTATTATAAATATGATGTTAGTATAGATCCATTTTAACACATATTTATGAAATAGAGATATTTTTTGTTGTGTATATTTTTTTTTTATAAAAAAAAAGATTTTTTTCAATCTCCACTTCGGCTTAATAGTAAGGCTTTATCAAATGATTGGTTTATAAGACATATTAACAGGCTGGGTAGATTAGTTGTAATGGTTAAGTGCTTTAAATTTCATGCCAGAGAAGTTTTAGAGTGTGCTAAGTGTAGATTAAATGAGAGTTTCACTTCAAATTTAAGATAGATTTAAAGAGGCATCAACATGAGAAGGGTAGAGAATGATACAACTGGCAAGTGGCATAATTGGCATTTAAGGAATAATGTTGAAGTTGTAGATGGAAAATGAGACGAAGTTCTTGAAAGTGTAATTTTTCATCCTCACAACTACACACCTATGGGCTTCAAAGAAATACTTTTGATGATTTCAATACTTTAATAATTACGAGTTTCATGGGACTGTCATTCACAGTCTCTATGATGAGATCATTGAGATGTCCAAAAGCGAAATGGTGGGTGATATATCGGCATGATCTTTCTGAACAGAGTCTGTGTTTTAAATTATTTGGTTAATTTGGGTTGCTGATTAAAAAAATACAGAGATCTCAAAAGAAGAGAAGATGAAATCAGAGCAGAAGATCTTTGTTGACGAGAAGGATATGTTAGCAACTTTGAATAGACAAAGGCTAAATGGAACCAGAGAACAAAAAGACTAGGAAGAATTATTTATTTATTAAGAAACTGAGGGAAGAAAGAGGTTAGGATGACCTTGACAGGGCTCGGCAAGGCCTCATTGAGATGTGTATCTAGATGTCATTGTGTATCTATCCATGGTGGTATTGATCAATACCATGATGGGAGCTGACATAACTGAGGTGGTATTGATCAATACCATGATGGGAGCTGACATAAGTTATGTGTTGCATCTGCTGCTGATAAGCTGGAAAAGACCAAAGATAGCTTTGCTTGCACCATACAATGGCCTTAAGGAGGAGGTCAAGTTTATTCAATGGACTTAAAGTGGTTCCTAGATAAGTTATTCCTGATAAATCTCAGGGCATTCAACATTTTTGTTTGATGTGTTAAAATTAAAACTGAAATTACAAAAAGCAATGTCTGCCATTGAAAATTAAGCCTTCTGACCTCTGTGTTTTTTGATATATGTTGCAATGGATACCAATCTACTTTATTTTTATCTTATCTCAAGGTGCTTATAACAGCCTTCTTTGCAGGTGGAAGAATAAGACTCAGATTTTGGCCAACTCTGGCGCTACTAGCAGAACATGTCATTTGTTACCAATAGCATTCAAGCTAGTTTGAATCTATTTATTTTCATTCAGCGTGGCAATTATTGCTGCCGATCATGTGCTGGTGTTTACAAGTTCATTAAACCCTGGGTACTGGGTTGGTGTTTACAAGTTCACTAAACCCGGGGACTGTGTTAGAAACTGGTAAATTTTCATTGCTACTTAAATTGAATAAGTTATGTATCGAAATCTCTTTGTTACCTGTTATTCTCTGAACATTGAAGTGTAATAAAACTTTATAATAACATTGAACTGTATCAAAAAATTTAAAACTAACTAATAAGATGTTTAACTTTATAATAACATTGAACTGTATTAAAACTAACTAATACGATGTTTTCTGGGGAACTTATTTCTATAAACAACTACATCTCTTATTTTGAAAAATCTAAAGATTACATAACATCACATTATTAAGTAATTATTTTCTTTATTTTTAATCTTGAACTTATATTCATATTATAATTTTTTATTGTTAAAATTACATTTTTAAATAAATATATAAAAATTTACAATTTCTATAAACTATGAATTATAAATAAATAAATAAAGAGTAATAATTTTGCAGTGCATCAAGATTCTTAATAAAACTGGTTTGCAGGTATTGTTCTTCTTTGGTGATGTGAATGTTTACCTTAATTAAACATGTTATTATCCTTTGATGATAGTCGAAGTTTCACACGAAAATGCGTGAATAAAAACTATTCTCCAAAACTTATTTACAATTAAAGAATAGTTCCTTATCACAGTTGGAAAAAGGTTTACCTGTTTTTTATCATAATTTTCGTATCATTTGTTTTTGTTAGGTTTAATAAATTGTGTATAAAAATGGAAATATGTTTTAAAATTATTTCGGTTTATCACATATAATGAATTGATTGAAATTAATAGTTTAATGTTTTTATTTATATTTATATTAGTAAGAAATGTTTTTTATTTATTTATTAATTTTTAAAAACTGTTACATATTTGTGAGATAGCTAAGTTTGTTACATATTTGTTAGATAGGGCTTTAGTTCAAGAGATATTAAAGGATACTATTAATTTTACTAGATATTGAAAAATATCTATCAAAACCTTTTTGTTGAGCCCCTTCTCACTACATATTTACAATTAAAAAAAACCATATTTTTATGAGATATTCCCAATTTTTACTAGATTCCCCCTTTAATACCCCATACCATACTCTCCACCCCCTAATACCTAAAATATATCGACTTTATTTTTCATAATTAAAAAACCCTCATTCATGAGTGAACCTAATAAGATATTGGTCAACAAGGTGAATCCCCCATGTTGTAAACATGCGTCCAAAAAAGGGAGATACATAGCATAAGCCAAACTGAAAATATGGACATTGTTTCAGCTGCCCAACCTTTGTACAAGAGAAACCTACCTAACTGAAAAAATTGTAATGATGAAGACATCCTGAGAAAAGCAAAACAAAGAGCTATATCAAGGGAAAGAGAAGAGAGCCATCAGTGTCTCATTTCAGATTTAGCTTCTTCTTCATTAGATTGGTTGGTTGCTCTCTCCTTGGATTCACAATCCAAGTCTTTGGCTCCCTGTTGGCGTTGGGATGGTGGCTCATAGAGACAAATAACTTCTGTCATGTGGCCCATGTTGTGATATGCATCCTCCTTGAACATACTCACTATGAGTTTTACCATATCCCCAAAGCTTTCCCTTTTCCCTTTTCCCTTTTGTGCATTGCTTTGGACAAAAAAATTTGGGCCTCCAGTAATTGTTTATGACGACCTCGAGGCTAAGTCAGAGTTTGAACTCCCCAAACTTTTCATTTTCCATAGTGGCTATTGTAGTGCAGATATGGGGAGGGGTTTCCGCACAGAATATCGCTTCCCAGACGGTATTATCAGTTGTCTCCTGATGCGAAGACATGCTGAGAGTCTTAAAAGGAACCAACCTAGGAGAGATCAGAGACAAAGGGGAGGAAAACTAAAGCAGTAGGTTTACCGGTGGATTCCGCAGCCTTTGTATGTCAACAGAGCTAGCAAACAGAGATGGCATACAAGAAGTGCATGCAGAACATCGTGAAGAGATGAAGCTACCGAGCTCGGTGGTGTTGTTAATATACAAATTCACACAATCTGCATGATCAATCGAGTACTCGATCCAAGTGAACCAACAGATGGTAGAGTGGGTGTGACGAGCTCTCAAGTACCAGATCCATGTCAGATTGGGCATGTCGGTACTGTGTTGCATGTTGTTTCTGTAGCTGAGCACAAAGATCTTACACGAGCCCATCTGCAAGATCTTGGTGCTGATAATTTAGGTTGACGAGGGTGAGGGGGGAGGGCTGCCTGGAACGTGCCCTGTCCGCATCTTGCCTTTCGTCTTCCTCGTTTTGTTGACCTGCATTTAGGTATTTTAATGATTTTTTTAATAATAAAACATATTTTATTTGTTATTTTGATTTAGGTTTATGATATATTTTTTTCCATCCTAAAAAAAACTATATATTTAGCATTTATAGAAGTTAAATCAAAGCATACAATTTTTTTTACAAAAAACATGTGTAGAACTACCATATCTGTTGTGATCTTCTATCTTTCAGTGGATATACATATTTCATAAGGATGTCTATAGAAGATCATCTAATCCTTGCTTTCTCTATTTTTCCTCACAAAAATTTTCCAACCGTTTAGACATCTTAGCTATATATGGTTTCAAAACTTATTTGACATCTAACTTACTTACATATATAAATCCAAAAATATATCAGCGATGGATCCATAGACTAATATCTAAAATAACTGCAAAGAACCAACATTTCTCAATAAATTATTGCAATATTCCTCATAATAGAGGACTCCTTCCTTGGAACGAGAGCTTTTTTAGATAGGGAATCAGCTTTTGCATTTAGCTCCCTATAGATATATTGATAATTGATTGAGTGGAACTGAGCTTGAAGTTGCCCTATCCTATGTTTCCAATGGGCCCCTGACAAATTCAGTAGTAGCCTTAGCCTTGATTTTTGGTCTTCTAATTCAATGATTATGATGCAGGGGCATTAGATGTCCAGCTGGCATTTTGAGTCAACAATCTTTAAATTTCATATAATTTCGGAAGTAATTTCGAGGGAGTTGGTTCCCCAATCAGTTAGGGCAAAACTTTGATTTCAGTTAGTAACAAAGAACATTAATTTTGATTGTAAATGGGATGGAAGAGAGAGAGGGTTGAAAGAAAAAAACATTGAAGACTAGAAGTTAATAAAACTGCCATTCTCAGTAATATTTCCAGTTTCTTGATGGTTTTCTGTGTGATTACAACCATTGTGCAGGCTAATGGTTCTGTGTGAATATAGCATTAGCATTTGGATGTTTTGTTTAAACCCAGTTTTATGACTTGTAAGCACTCTCCAAACTAATTGTAGTTTATATCTGATGTTGTAATCTTCACAAACTGCAACTGCAGAGAAGGGTTTTGAAATGAGAAAAATTCACCGAGTGTAGTTCAATAAATCGATGGTCCATGTATTGTTCCACGGCTGGAACGACTTACGACGATCTCAAACTCTGATGAGCTTTTGACCTTTTTTATGAACTGTCATTATTATAAATTTGGGTTTCAAAATATTAGTTTATAAAATTGGCGGATGACTTCAATCCATTTGACTCCCTCCATTTAGTGTAGATTGAATCATTCTAGGAACCTGTGGAACGACCTTTACGATTATCAGATTATCTTTGAATCTTTTAGCACTTGAATTAAAACTTTTCTTCATAACAAAGAATAATAATCCCCACATGCCCAAAATCTCTTCCCTTGTATTGGATTCCTTACCATAGCCCGTCCAACATTTGAAGTGAAAACCTACACTTACCTTTAAGACTATACATGCTCCACACACTTCATTATGAAAAGCCCCATGGAAGAAACCCATAGGTATTCCCTCATTTGAAGTTGGGGGAGTAATTAATCTTTTTTCGTCCCCATAGATTCTTTAAACAATTCTCTAAAGGTTTTAATGCATTTTACACTAACTTTGAAGACATTGGCTTGATTCTTAATCAAGACAAGATTCGTATGCAACCATAATTCCAATTAATGATCAAAGGAAGCTATTTAATGCTTCTTGCATACTGAACCCATTTCATTAGGATGTCTTAAAGGTAGTATCTTCCCATCTAATGTTAAATTTTAATGTCTTTTTTAATTTTTTCCTAGATAGCCCTTGTGAAACTACAATGTATCAAAAGGTGGTCCATTGACTCTTCATACTTTGAAACATAAAACACAGACATTGGGGCCTTGAACTCCCCTCTTTATATAATTGTCGCAAGTCAACTTTGTTTTCTAAAGAAATCCAACTAAATATTTTTATTTTCCATTGGTGGTTCCATTTCCAAATAGCATTGTACCACCATTTTTCTTTAAAATCCAAAAAAAGTACTTGCATCTTAAACTAATTTGGCACTTAGCTCTCCATTTTTGTAGTTCCAAGCCCAACAAAGTTGATATTCATTTTTAGATAGAAATATTCAAAATGATCTAGACCTTCTGAATACATTTTCCATTCTTCACTTCCAATTCCAAATTCCAAATCTGAAGTTTGTATCCATCTTTGTTTTTTAAATGTATCATGTCTTGTTGCTTAAGCTAAAACAACTTTAATTATGGAGAATGTTCAAATATTTAATGATCATATATTTATATTCAATAGATATGTTGACTATCTATTTCTAACACCCTCATTTCGTTAAACTAGTGTAAATATAAATTGGGATAAAACAACATCAAATTGTGGCCTCCACAAGTTTAACACCAAGGAGACCAAGAAAGTCAAACCGATAACTTCCCCAATTTTTTTAGTGAAGTCTCATGTCCAACTCATTAGCACTTAACCAACCTTTTACCTTTTAAGCCATTCTTGGATTGCATCAATAATCATTTCCCATACATTAGTTATGCATTTACAATTTAACCTTTTCCAAATTGTCATGGACAAAAATGATTTTGGAATTCAATGGATTTAGTTCTTCTATGAAATCTAGACTTTCATTATCACATTTTAACATCAAGAATTGTGTTTCAATATTTTACACACCCTTTAACAATGTTTTAAAATTAACTCCTTTATGGCGTGCTTGTTATCCCTAAGAATAAATATGATGATTACTTATTGTTGGTTTATGAAATCCCATCTCCATTTATCATAAAATTTTGATGTTGATTTTCACTTATCAATATCACATGCTCAATTTGCACTCTTACTTAATATGGTACTATCAACCAAAATCCATTGCAACTTTCTATTAAACTAATTTTGCACCCCAAGACATTTGCATAGATAAAGGGTTGAGAAGGATCTAGGTTATACCGATACAATATCGTTGTCCAATAAATCCACATTAAATGCCAATATACATTGTATCAATTTATAAAATTAATCTATTTCCATTATATCTTATCAATATCGTCACGTAAATCCATGCATGATAACACAACTTGTAAATCCTTCTCATTATTAATATACTTGCATTATGCACTTGTAATACTTATATAGTATTCTCCTCATGTAAATTCTCCCCATGTAAATTTCGATTATGGTGATATCGATTATATTTTTATTTTTATATTTAATATATAAAAAGAATGATATAATTATATATATTATATTTTTTAAATTTAAATTTACATTTTACATCCATATATATCATTTTTTAATTATTAATTAATATATATATTATTTTCATATAAATTTATTTTTTATAAATCGATAATTAATATATATATATATATATATATATATATATATATATATATATATATATTATGCATTATATTATTTTCATATTTTTTTTTTATAAATCGATGCAATACATAATAAGATAATTAAGATACTATAAGAGGTCATTTGAATCTTAACTTGAAAGATCAGAAGTATCTTTTGGTAGTAACTAACTCACAAAAGAAAATTAATATAGCCAAGAATAAACAACATTCTCATGAACTCTATAGCGAAACAAGGTGTTGGTGTGTTCCTAAAACTCCAAGGGTGGAAAGGGTTTGTCATTTGTGCTAGTCTATGAGCATTGAGGATGAAAACCACTTTCTCTTAGAGTGCCCTGCTTACACCTACATTAGATCTGATTTTCATAGTATTTTATCCAATACAAACCTTTATAACTTCCTAACTTGCCAAAATTATAGTGAGCTTGGATAGCTTATTGGCAAGTTTTTTTAGCACAAGAACAAGATTTTAAAGTAAACCAAGTATTATTATTCTTAAGGTTCGATAAATCAAAGTTGATCTTAGTGGATGTTCATCATCATCATCATCATCATCATCAACATCACCACCACCACTTACATTATATCATTCTCACAAAACATTAATAAACTACTACTTTTAAAATTTATCTCCACACATTACATAATTAATAATTATACATCTAAAATACCAATATACATTATAATATTTATGTATTTGCACTATATCACTGCATTAATAAAACACCATGTAAAAGCCAATATACATTATCATATTTATGTACTTGCACTATCATTACATTAATAAAACAACAGCATATAAAAGCCAATACACATTATAATATTTGTGTACTTGCAGTCTATCATTACATTAATAAAACAACATGTAATTACACATCACCCAAGCAAATATACATTAAAATATTTATGCACTTGCACTATATAATTGTCTTGTAAACTCTCCATGCATTACATTAATAAAATAGATGATATGATAACTTTAAGCTTATATTTGTAATTATTTATTTATTATTTTGATTTATGGAATCTAAATTTTATTAATTAATATTATTTATTTTTTATCATTTTGATTTATGGAATCTAATTTTTATAATATAATTTTTAATATATATACATGGGGAATCTAAAAATATCATAATATTTTTTTAATGAATTAAAACTATATATGTGTGAAAGACATATGTAACACTTAACTAAAAAGTGTTTTATGTGAGAGGCACATTCTACATCCCAGTAGGGAGAGATGTGTAAGTCCTTTCGTGCTCATCCTAGAGTTGACACGTATCCTTTATAAAAATAATAAAATGTCATAAAAAATAACATGTCCATCCAATATATATTTGAAATATTTTTCAGAACCACATATATAAGACTACAAATTGAAACCATAAACATTTCATTCACATTTCCTCAACATTTCCACTCTAAAAAAGAGGTTTGTAGTTAGAGAAATTTAATCCCTTTTGATACTGGGTAGATCCTTTTTAAAATAGATCTATGCTGGTTTAAACAATAATTATTCATTTTAAAATATATCTAACAATCTTCTTCGTAGCTACTTAATAAACAAATCTCTTTAAGAAAATGAAAACCAACATAAACTAGAGTAGTCATTTTCTTAAATTTATCCATCTCAAATTTCTTTGAGGACATTTATATGTACTTCTTTGAACATTCAACGTCCTGTACACTCTATTGGTGCGCAATGGTCCCATAATGAAATCTATTATTTTATTACTAAATAAAATCTATAGTATAAATATATAGGGTGTAAGTTGTAAAGATATATGTTGATCTAAAGACCCTAAAGACCCTTCCTTGTAGTTAGAGTTGAGTTATACTTTTAAAAATAGATCCTATATTTTATTCCTGTAATACTTTATCCTAATATATCCTAATAATACTATTATATACTTAAAACCCTAGGTAACCACCCCACCCTTAGGTACACCCTTTAGACTATGGCTACTTTATATACCTTGACTGAGAAATGAAACGAGAGCTTCCTCACTCACATTCCAACCTACGTTACCAAACTGATTTACACCCACCCACTCTGAAGCCTTCATGTCTTACCTTCAAGTCATGAGGTTGAGTGAAGCGAACTTATTAGAACCGATCCGCAAGTCATGAGCGAACCGAACTTATTAGAACCGATCCGCAAGTCATGAGTATGAGTGAAGCGAACTGATTAGAAACGATCCACAAGTTTTGAGGTTGAGCGAAGCGAACTTATTAGAACCGACCCGCCCTTCAGCTAACCTGCTTCTCTTCAAGTCACGAGGATGAGCGAAGCGAATGAAGTTAAATTTCATACATGTGATGAAACCTTGAGAATCATGAATGTATTAATTTCATGTTATTGGTGATTGTTCTAATTTATACAAAGTATTTTGCATAATGCATATCGAGTGCTCCTTATCTTCGTAGAAAAATTAATAAAGAAAACTAAATAAAAAGAAACAAGTAGAAAACTTAATAAGGATATCTTTGAATTCTGTCCTACAAGTCTCTTTCAGTAATCACATAATGAAAAAGGAATAACCTAAAAACATACTAAGGATAACACATATAACACTGAATTTTACATGCAAACAGATAAATCAATCCAAAGGCATGAACACAAAACAATACATCAGCAAAGAGGAATCAGAAACAAACTCAAGAAACAAAACATAAAATAGCTTAGCACATATTCAAGGTAAAAAGAAGTAAAGTAACTTTTAATAAATATCCTAAAACAATCCAATTTTAACTTTAATGTTAAATAGAATTATCATCTAACTATCTCAATCAAATCATACTTCAAATACTAAAGAAAAAGAACTAAAAACAATTTTGAAACACATTAAAAACACTAAAAACGAAACTATGGGATGAATGACAGACTGAACTGTAGGTCTGAAAGGGGCGACTGAATGATAGTTTAAATAGGCTGTCCGAATGATAGTTTGCACTGTTAAAATGACAGAAATTAACCTAAATGATCTAATATTCAGTTGAATTTGTGCAGATGTAAATCTAATGCATGAAGGCAATAAGTAAACCTACTTATTACACAAATTTGACAGTGAAATAAACTTAAACAAATTCATGAATATAAAGAAATCATTGCATGTTAATAAACAAACTAAAATTCAAATGCATAAACTTGTAACAGAAAGGAAATAAACAGAGCTGAACCTATTGAACTTTGATAAAAGCAATCTATTCTATTTCTTGTAAATAAACCGAACAATAAATTGGAAATGAAATGGCTGAAAACAAATCTGAAAGCAAACTATGCACGTAGTTAACTATTTAAATTCAGAAATAAAATTGCATTTATAGGAAATGTCAGTGCAGTTGACTAAACTCTCAACCACTTGCACCTTTCACGGCAAGTTTGTCTGAATTCCAGTAACACGATTTGTTGTTGAAAATGAGATTTGAAATGTTGAAATTGCAATTTTTATTGCAGAAATGGATTCAGGACCCTCGATTACCCCTAGGGCACCCGTATTATACAATTCCAATCACTAAAAACTACCATTTGAACAATTTCCGCCGTATTTTGGCTAAAAACCTCACCGCATTTCGGGTGCAAATGGTCGAGAGTTTAGCTTACACCAATGACAGTAATCTAATGAAAATAAACTAAACTAGCTATAACAGAAAGAAAAGAACAAAATTACACAAAAGAATGAACCTCCGGTTGATGAGGGGCCCTCTCAATAATCAGGGGTGTTGCCTAGCTAACGCTTACTCAAACACAATCATAAACAACAAAGCATATGGCTCTTATAAAAAGATGTAACATAAATACATAATTCTTCTCTTCAAACGACTGTCTAACAAATGAAATGATCAACTCCCTAACTCTGCACAAGGAGGTGTTTATATACAGTATTTACAGGGATGAGCAAGTCGACCCTTTAGTGGTCGATTTCTCTCTAAATTTATTCAATCCATAAAGGTGTTTAACTACTCTAACTCCAATGCATAGGATCTTCCTTCTTCAGCGTGCATCAGCTCTCTTCATTGGATAGTGTAATGCATAGGCTCCCTCTCCATTGCAAACGACTCTCAGATGTGGTGCATGACTCCTTCCTTAGTGCAACATGTGGACTGGTGTTGGACAAAGAAGAGTGCACGAGTGAGTCTTCTAGA
Source organism: Pseudotsuga menziesii (assembly GCA_001517045.1). Lineage (NCBI taxonomy): Eukaryota > Viridiplantae > Streptophyta > Pinopsida > Pinales > Pinaceae > Pseudotsuga > Pseudotsuga menziesii. The sequence goes on along the minus strand of LPNX010243518.1, from coordinate 425,480 downwards.
ACGCAAGTTGAATGCATCAACCCAACACGTGGACTGTTGGTGAGGTGTCGAGCAAGGGCAGCGTGATGGCGGATCATCTAGAAGCGGGCTTCTCCATCATCCGAACGTGTGGAAAGTAAACAATTCGCAGGATTTTCAATGTTTTAATGCCTGGAATCGGTTATCAATAGCGCGCAGTCTGGTTAGCGATATGGACGAAAAGATGAATAGCGAGCTGGACCATGAGCTGGATATGTGGGTGCAGATCTATGATGAATACGATGTCTATTTGTTGGTGCGCTTAAGGACTATGGTTTACAGTAACAATATTTAAATGCCTAGAAACCTCCCAGCGAATATCACGCATCAAGTTGGATGACGAGCTGGATGTACTGTGCGCATGGATAGCTGAATGCATGTTTATTGTTAATTTGTCCCAAAAAGATTATATAACCTGCAAACAAATGTACATATGAATTAATATATCAAATGTGCTTCAATAATGCCAATTTTAATCAATAAAATCATAAAATGATAATAATAAATGGATTTTATATAAACCTTAAATACATTCATACCTGGGATGAATAGTGATCTGTATGAGATAAAATATGAAAAAAGATAATAAAACATATGTTTAAATAAGTAATTTAACTGCCAAAAATGATAATAAATCTAGGATCAACATTCCCCCAAACCGGAGAAATGCCAGGTCCCACTGAGCAAAAAGAAAGATAACAGATCACACTATCATAGCGAATTTTGACACGTGAGGTAGCAACAGGCATATACATAAATGAGTACGTTCATAGTGTTTAAAATTAATTCAACCATGTCCAAAGTAAAACTTTGGACAGGTTGAACATATGACATGAAAGGTATAAATCACATTTACGATAAGATTGATCAACAGGAAAATTGGTCATTTGATAGTTTACATGCATGAATGGGTAAAAGGATAAGGCTGTCAATAATGAAATGATAAGAAAAATTTCTAAGCATCCACATGGAGGTAAAAAAAAATTATTTGCCAAAAAAACAAAATTTGGTTAGCAAATTTTAATCATAAGTGCTATGATATTACAATGTTTTATTCAGATCATCATTTGGTATTTCATTTGGACCTTCATTCGATTCTTGATATAGTTCTCCATATTGATTTTGCTGTAAAAATATGCTTCATGCTATAGCCAAGTTCCATTGCTTATATTATCCTGAAAACACTTATCATTTGTCAGAGATAAATAGATCTATCAGAAATAATGAAAAATAAAAACAGTCTAATTTTTCCCAATCCTTCCCCGCAAACCAAAGATATGGCATGTCCTCAAGCCATAGAAGAGAGAAGAATTGATTGTTCTAGAAAATAAAAATTAAAGAGTTCTATCATGCTGTTTATTATTTTGTAAGAAAAAGAAAAACTAATTAGTAAATGGAAATGATTCAGATATGTATATTCATGAAAATATAACAGTGCTTAGAAATACCGCTTGAATGATAATAATATAACCAAAAGAATGCCACAGGAAAAGCTTGTCATCTATGCCTTATTTTAAGATATCTTGTCATCACAAAATATTTTAAGTTTACCCCGGAGTATGTGAGATTTACAGCTATGGGCCACATTTCTAGGATAATGACATCCTAGGTAATTGTTGAATTAGATGGCTAGGGTCAAGCCCAACTTACAACCATTCTCAAAAAACATGTTAAACAATTGGTCGTGACATGTTTATTCATAAAGTCTAAAAAAAAATCTTTATATTATAATTGTTTTACGAACTATGTGCATAGTAGTGCATTAACCAGATCTCTTTTACTAGGTATTGCACCGCTGCCAGCAGGCTTGTTCAGTACCCCGACGGGTTTACCTTGGTACCATGCAAGCATAGTCCCGCTGCCAGTGAGCCTGTTCAGTACCCCGATGCGTTTACTTGTATTTATCGAGCTTCCATGTTTTAAGTTTTTACTTAGCATTGTCCTGTTGCCAACAGGCCTGTTCAGTACCTCGGCGAGTTTTCCTTATATAATGATATTAAATATATGGAAGCCGATTGGTACTGAACACATAATTCAATTTTTGTAAAATAAACTTATAAGTAATTTCATAATGGCCTTAACCATATATCATGTCAAAAGAGAATAACTTAAAACTGTTCTTTAACCTTATAGTCTTGCTTCTTCATAAAAGAAAAGTAATTTTCTCCACAAACAAAAATTCCACTTACTCTCGAATTATCACCAAAATACATGAGAGACAAGTTTTGATAACAAGCATAGGATGAACTAGTAATCCATAGGTGTAAGATGAGAGTGCGAAAAATATGATAATGAAGGTAGGTCTGTTAAGCAACTGTTCAAAAGAGAAAATCAGAAATATAAATGTCTGAATCAAAATACCAAAAACCATATGAATAATATAAGAGCTGGTTAAGAATGATATACAAAGGATTGTAAATTTTTTAATTTTCACTATAAGCTGCAAATTTCAAAAGTACCCCAAGAAAGGTTAAGATACTTGATGAGTGTTTTAACATACTTCCATTTTCCAGGTAATACTCCATGAGCTTCTTATAGATATAGAATACTTGTAACCAAACTGCAAAACCACTTGTTAGATAATTCAATTTATTCATGAAGACATATATAATAAAAAGAAAAAGAGTCCCTTGTAAACAACCTGTTAGAAATGACTCTTATTTATTTAAAGAACACACATATTTACATATATACAAATGATGATAACCCAAAAGACTTTTTAAGGATCTAGAGGAGGAGGAATAACTTCCCCTTCGACTAATTCTATTTCATTCTGCTACACAACATTATGTATGAAATCATGTTTAGATGTTAGTTGGTGATAAAGTTTGAGTCTATGTCCATTTATTACAAAGGAAACTTGTGAGCCATCAATTGTTTTAGTTTTTACTGACCCATTGTCAAAAGCTGTAACTACTTCGTATGGGCCCATCCAACGGGTAGTTAACTTTCCTTTGAAAATTTTAAACCGTGAGTCGAATAATAGTGTCCAATCTCCAGTATTAAATTGCTTTTGCTTAATAAATTTATCATGCCATGTCTTTCGTTGATTTTGTATTAGCATGGTTCTTTGGAGTGCATCTTGTCTCATCTTGTTTAACTCATTAATCTGTAATATTTGTTGTTTCTGTGCTTCATCCAAATTCATGCCTAATTGTGATGCCATACGAAAGGTTTTAACTTGAAATTCAATAGGTAAAAGAACTTGTTTTCCATACACTAACTCATAAGGGGGTATGTATAGTAGTATTTCTCCATGTTATCCTATAAGCCCATAAGGCCTCCGGAAGTCTATCTACCCAATCCTTATGATGTAAGTGAATGGTTTTAGCTAAAATGGCTTCTAATACTTTATTAGTTGATTCTACTTGACCATTATCCTGAGGGTGATAAGGTGAAGATTTGCAATGTCGAATGCCATATTTTGTAGTAAGTTTTTTCATTAATTTAGAAGTAAATTGAGTACCTTGATCTGTGACAATTTCTCTAGGTACACAAAACTAGATGAATATTTCTTCATATATAAATTCTACCACTGATTTCTCTGTAGCTCTAAACAAACCTTTAGCTTCTACCCATTTGGTGACATAGTCTGTGCAAACTATGATATATTTCTTTTTACGAGACATGGGAGAAATTGGTCCTACAAAATCAAGAGTCCATTTCTCAAAGGGTTCAATCATAACTTGGGGATGTATGGGCATTTGATCAGATGACGTAGGTCTACCCATTCTTTGACAACTATCGCATCCTTTGACATATTTGGAAGCATCCTTAAAAATGCTTGGCCAATAATAACCAGAATGTAATACTTTATATGCTGTCCTCTTATCAGAAAAATGTCCTCCACATGGTCCATCATGGCATGAATGGAGGATGTCTGCCATTTCATCCTCTCGCATGCATCGTCAAATAACAAGATTTGGACCAGTGATGAAGAGATCGTTATCAACCCAAGAATAATTGGAACTCTGAACTATAATACGACGCTTCTCATGTGGGGACAAATGGTTTGGTATTTTCCCAGTTGCTAAATAATTGGAAATATCTGCAAACCAAGGGGTTTGAATAGATACAACAAATAGATGTTTGTCAGAAAAAGTGTCATCAACTAGTTTAGTACCGTCTTCATGTTGAATACGGGAAAGGAAATTTGCTACTAGATTTTCTTTACCAGGTTGGTCAATGACGATAATGTTAAATTCTTGTAATAGAAGAAGCCACCGGGTCACTCTACCATTGGTAATTGGTTTATTCATTAGAAATCTAACAACAGAGTGATCGGTATGCACAAAAAATTCATAACCCATAATGTAATGGCAAAATTGATTAATATAATAAACTACTGCCAAGAATTCTTTTTGAGTAACAGTGTAATTAAGTTCGGCATGAGTCAAATTATTACTAATAAAAGAAATGGCATAAGGTGCTTGTCCTTATTTTTGGCAGAGGACTCCTCCTATGGCTGTATCAGAGGCATAAGTGGATATTTGAAAAGGAAGGGACCAATTGGGATCCCTGAGTATTGATGCCACCGATAGTTTAGCTTTTAGGATTTCAAAATCATTTTGACAAGATTCTGTCCACTGGAATTCTCATTCCTTTGTAAGCAATTTAAACATTGGTGCAACTATTTTAGTGAAATTTTCAATAAAGTGACGGTAATAACCTGCATGACCAAGAAATATTCTTACCTCTTTCTGATTTTTGGGAGAGAGAAGGCTAACAATTACTTCGATCTTCGCAGGATTTACCTTAATTCCTTGGGAGGAAACATGGTGTCCTAAAACTATACCTTCTGTTAGTAACATTTTACATTTTTCATGACTAAGGGATAAATTCGTTTCTTGACATCAGATCAGGACCTTCTCAAGGTTGTCAAGAGATTCTTGAAAGGTATTACCATAGGCCGTAAAATCATCCATGCATACCTCCACACAGTCATGTATAAGATCAGAAAACATTCCTAAGACTGCTCATTGAAAAGTGGCAGGTGCACTACATAGGCCAAATGGAAAAACTGCGTATGTGTATGTTCCCCAAGGGCATGTAAAAGTGGTATTGTATTGATCTTCCGGTGCTATTAAAATATGGTTGTAACCACTATTTTCGTCAAGAAAGGAAAAATACTATTTACCTGACAAGGTATCTAACACTTGATCAATAAAAGGTAAAGGAAAGTAGTCTTTAAGTGTAGCTTTTTTTAGCTCCCTAAAATCAACACAAATGCGCCATTTTCCTGTGACTTTCTTTGGGACTACTACTAAAGGAGATAACCATTTACTATCGGAGATAGGATAGATGAAACCAACAATGAGGAGTTTTTGTAATTCTTCTTTTACTATATCCTTTAGAACAGGATTCATCCTCCTCTATGGCTGCCTTATAGGTGACATGTTTGGATCCATATAAATATGGTGAATACAGGTATCAAGGTGTATACCCTTCATATCGGTGTATTCCCATTCAAATGATCCAGCTTGTTTCTTAAGAACTTTAAGCAGCTGTGCTTGTTGCTTTTCACTTAATCCTAAGTTTATATGTAGAAATTTTTCAGGGCCAACCTCACAAGGTATGGTATAGGGTCCTGTATTCTCTTCAATCGTGAATACACAAGGTGTCTCCATAAACATTGAGAGAGCCATATGCTCTTGAAACTCATATCCAAAAATCTGATCAAATTGAGCAAAAGACTGAGGAAAATCTGTACAAGTTGTTGAAGAAACAAACTGTTTTAATACATTCTCAGTCGTTTGCTCCTGAAGTGCCCAGGAGAAATCACTAGGAAGGGAGAGTTCATCAAAGTCCTCATCCCCAAAAGAACAATTTAACCACCATTTCAGTTATTGGTTGTGCTGGGGGGTTTAAAATAAGTCTCTGTGTAGACAACCCATTGGAAATAGTCATCTCTCCATCCCTACATCCTATAAAAGCATTTGCGGTAGCTAACCATGGTATCCCCAAGATAATAGGATTCCCTTTAGAAGGATCCTTTGATTCTATGACCATAAAGTCGACATGGTATTCCCATGAGGCTATTGATATGACAATTTCATCCAGGACTCCAGCAGGTTTTACCGTAGTACGGTCTGCTAGTTCTAGGATGGAAGGGGTAGGTCGGAGAAATTGTCCTAACTGTAAAACTTCTAAAACTATGGTGGTCATCATGTTGATGGCGGATCCTAAATCGATTAATGTATTTTCTATGGCAGTGTTGTTTATAATTACAGTCACTAATGGGGCTCTTGGATTGGTATATTTTGCAATCCGGGACTGATTTGTCATACATTCAGACATCTCTCCTATAACATGAATTGTGAGAGGGTCCTTTTGCTTCTTCCCTGAGGATTTAATACATAGATCCTTTATTATCGTGCTGTATATTGTTATGTCTTTGATAGCTTGTAATAGAGGGATTTTGATACATATATTCTTTAATACATTCAAAATGTTATACTCTGGATCAACTACAGGTTTTTCTATCACTAGTCTTTCCGAAAATGGAGGAACTCTTTGCTCCTGAATAGTTTCTTATGGAGGATGGGTGTGTACTGGAACCTTCAGAATGTTCACATCTTCCAAAATAGCATCATTCACGGGTTCATTTGAATCCCCTTCTTCTTCATTTGCTTCATGAATGATGACTGATGACTTGGGTTTATCATTCACAACTCTTCCTGATCGTAATTGAATTTCACGTATAGGTACAGTCGAAATAAGGTATGATGGAAGAGTTTGCAACTCAATGATGTTAAGAGCTTGAGTTGGTTTATTATTAGGGTTAGGTATCGGTTGCACAGGTAATAATTTCGGTCGAGGAGGATTTGTGTTCTGAAAATGATGAGGTTGTTGTGTGATAAAAGGAACTGGAGGTACAAATCTAGGCGAAATTTGCTGGAAATTCATTTGATGCTGAGGATAAGGATGATTAGGTGTAGGGAAAAGTTTTGACTGAGGATATGGTTGTCCTCTCCATCCTTGTGACCAATATTGCTGCTGTGGAAATTGAGGAGGAGGGTACTAGGGTGGCCAATTCTGCCAACTTGAATTGTTCCATTGTTGAGGTGGTTGATATGGAGGGTAATAGAGTGGAGGTTGAGGTGGAAAGTTCTGATATGCTAGTTGGTCTCTAGGTTTCCAAGGAGGGCTCCTAGATGTTTCAGCTACATCCCCACTCTTATAGATGGCTTACAACCCACGCAAGGATGGGCAATTATCTATTGGATGCTCTTCTGTACAGATGTGATATACAGAGATGTAGTTTAATGGGTATTCCCTTTGGGGATGTTTGGTCCTACATCTTGGACAAAATATGCTCATTGCTGCTCATTCTTCATCCTGCCTTTTCTTGGCTTGTAAAGCATCTAGTTGAGAACCCATTGCTCCTAAGATATCAGTTTTGAAGTTCTCCAACAGGTTTCCTAACTCACTCTTGTAACTCTACCTGAACTAGGAGTGTTTCCTCTTATATTTCTACTATAAGGCTCTCGAAATTTTTTCGCAACTTTCCCCCTACTTCTAGAATAATTTTTACACATCTCACCAATTTGTGCAAAAGTTTTATGAGAAATATCGCTAGCTACTATGAGATTAAGACTTTCTAGCAAGTCCTCAGAGATCCCCTTAAGAAAAAGTGTACGTACTGCATCTTATCAGAGGTCACTATATTTTGATTTATGTAATGTGTAAAGGAACCTTTCAAGATAATCCCCCAGGTTCTCGTCTTCAAGTTGTTGTATCTTTAATATATCATGTCGAGATTCCTTAGGTTTACAGTATTCTTGATATTTTCGTAAGAATGAAGTTTTCATATCGTCCCAAGTCCTGATAGTGAATTCTCCTAATCCCATGAACCATCTCAAGGCAGAATATTTTAGTGTAGCAGGAAAGAGTTTTAGTTTGTGAGCATCTTGTAGATAATTATAACTCCTACAAAGGATATCGAACTCGAACAAGAATGTGTCTGGGTCCTCAGTACTTTTTCCACAGAAAGTAGATAAGGAGGAAGGAGGGATGTTTTCCATAGTTACATCTTGCATCGTGTCTAAAATAGGGAACTCGAAGGTAGCCTCATATCGACTTTCCCCTTCTCCTTCATCATTTCTATTTTCATCATGATCTTCGTTTTCTCCCTGTCTCTCCATATAAGTTGGATTCTTAACGTAAATATACCTAGGAGGATCCTTTCGAGGTGACAATGGGGCGTCTCAACGTTCTTTTTCAGGAGAGATCTTCCTATGATCAACCGTGTTTTTATTTAATCCTAGAGGGATAGTAGGTTCTACTGTGGAAGTTTCAATTTGTGAGATGATTGGATCTATAGAGGTTCTAAAGAGATATTTTACCTAGGCAGGATCAACAAAGTCAACGAATTTCGGATCTCCTACTAGTGAAAAAGTTGTGTTATTTGGATTCAAGACTGGTGGAGGGTTAGAGGTTCCTAGTGGCCAATCCTCTTGAATTTACTCAAAAATGAGGTCCTTAGGACCTCGTGCCAAGGTTCCTTCTCCTTCTATGGCTTCCTTGGTAAGATCTCCTGAGAGAGTCTCCTTAGGTTTCTGGGTAGAACTACTTCCTATAGGCATCTTTCGATACCTTTCTATTGAGTTAGTGGTTGGGGTATTACGTCCCCTATGAAAGTTAGTAGGAATTTCAATAAGTTTTCCTATTTTAACAAATCTACCCTGAGGGTCTCTAAGTCTGCTCATGAAAACTTTAAACTTAAGAAGACCTATGCTACTACTGTTACTGGATTTAGGGGCGCCTGTTATAACAGATGCACAGGTTGTTACCTCTCGTCTTACCGCTCCCCCGCCACTAACCTATTGCTAAGCTTCATACAAAATTCTATCTATTCTACCTTACAGAACAACTCCCTGACAATGGCGCCAAAATGTTTGGGTGTGTTATAATGTCTAGATTAATTCACCTAATATTTAATTATCGACTGGGATTGGTAGGATTAGAGTTGACACAAAATATATGCGAAGGTAGAGGTGTTCCTATGGTGTCGTGGAAATATTCTAACAAACAAAAGATCGAAAGATATTTCAAAATGAAAAACCGAGTCAAACTCCGAAGAATTCAATTATTAAGATAATTAAACTGGAACAAATTATTAACTAAATAATTGACAATTTATTTTATAAGTAAATAATTTTAAAATGAAAATGATACTATCAACAACTAACTTCTTAAATAAGAAACTAAGATGCAAGGAAGAACTAACTATTAAGTAAGTAGAAAACTTAATAAAATAAGCAAGTAGAAAACTTAATAAAGAAAATTAAATAAAAATAAACATGTAGAAAACTTAATAAAGAAAACTAAATAAAAAGAAACAAGTAGAAAAATCAATAAAGAAAACTAAATAAAAAGAAACAAGTAAAAAAATTAATAAAGAAAACTAAATAAAAAGAAACAAGTAGAAAACTTAATAAGGATATCTTTGAATTATGTCTTACAAGTCTCTTTCAGTAATCACATAATGAAAAAGGAATAACCTGAAAACATACTAAGGATAACACATATAAAACTGAATTTTACATGCAAACGAATAAATCAATCCAAAGGCATGAACACAAAACAATACATTAGTAAAGATGAATCATAAACAAACTCAAGAAACAAAACATAGAATAGCTTAACACATATTCAAGGTAAAAAGAAGTAAAGTAACTTTTAATAAATATTCTAAAACAATCCAATTTTAACTTTAATGTTAAATGGAATTATCATCTAACTATCTCAATCAAAGGATACTTCAAATACTAAAGAAACAGAATTGAAAACAATTTCGAAACACATTAAAAACACTAAAAACGAAACTATGGGCTGAATGACAGACTGAAATGTAGGTCTGAAAGGGGTGACTGAATGACAGTTTAAACAGGAAAATATATTTCTATTGATATAAAATCAGAGATTACAATGAATACAATCTCTGTCGGCACATCTGCGAATTGGAGAAACCGAGTCCCCCACCTGGGCCTCCACCACTTCAATCCTCCATCTCTCGATAGCAAGCTTACAAGCAAAAGGTAAGCTTGGGAAGAACACAAAGTTCTCCAAGGGACAAAGGGGATGCAGACTCAAGCACAAGTTCTGACAACAATGGACTATAGTTCTCTTGCTCTTAATTTCTCATATGCCTTCAATGTATCCAAAGGGTTCCTTATATAGCTCATCAATGGGGTAATGAAAGGTCGAATTCGAGCGATCTCAAGGCATATGGAAGGCCGAGAGACAAGTGAGTCAGATCCACATCAAGGAAAAATCCAAAAGAATTTGGATTTTTACACACATCCCGATGTACGTGGTTTTAGAAGTCAAACCTACATATATATGCGATAAAGGGTTTAAAAGTCATGTATGGCAATTTAAGCATGTCTTTAGGGATGGTCTAGGAAACATCAAAGGAACAAAAATGGTCCATGGGGTCTAAGGAGTCTGCATAGGGACAGTCCCAGGACATAAAAGTGTGATTCACCATGTGTGGTAAAATCAGCTATAACAGATGCTCCCTAATGTGTGAGGTCAGAGGGGTCATACGATGGCCGAAATAAATTATAAGTCCATCCCAGAAATGAAGTGATGAAGAACCCAGTGGAAGAACCAACCACCCAATCAACACTATACAATGATATAACTCTGCATATAACTGTGAATACATATAGCTGTCCCTGATACATAAGAGTACAATGGCCATGAATAGGCATGATACAATATGACATATGTGGTCATCACCATGTACAATATACATAGATCAGAATCTCCATGATGAAGATATCCATGAAGATTGAAGATATACAATGGATCAAGATCTCCATAATGGCTGGAAATATCTGACATCTATTGGAATCAAGTCACGAGAGCTGAAATCTCATGAACATTGGCATGATCAAGGAGGTAGCATATATGAGATGCCACAAATATGGAAGGTCTTCTACACAAATCGCTACGAGTACATGTCCTACTATGTGAATAGAGGTGTCGAGGTCGAACATAGTAGTCCATCATCTGATTACCGGTCATTGATGTATACCGTTAACAGATGCGAGATCACCCACCAATAATGAAAATGGGAATCAAGGTACTAGAGTGAAAACTAACAAGTGTGAATAAATGTGTTGAGGTCGAACACTTGAGAGAATCCATCGATCAGGGGACATTGATGTATTCCCAAAGAACTATCAATGGCGAGAGAACCTAACACTGATGACTGCAAGTCTCAAGGCACTCAAAGATGACTCTAGATTCCTATCCCAGAATAAATGATCTGAAGTCGATGGGATGAAATCCGCTGGAAGGAGGGCATTAAGGCATCCCCCACCATCCAACACGAGGTACTCAACAAAGCTGTATAATGTGGAAGGACTCGATCATAAAGTGCACGAACCAATAACTATACCGGGAATGGTCGACATGCAAAGTCAAGATAATTGAGGAATGGCTGACTCAAGTTTCAACTTCCTTCGAACAAGAGCATAATGACAAATGGTGACTGAATGTAGGAAGCATAGACTCGATATGTAAAACTGGGACATCTCTGCGACACAAGAGGCATTGACAGAGGCTCCATAGGGACTAGAAGCTTAACCAGTCGGTGGAGATAAACTCAGATAAACAAGTACAGCTCCTAAAGTCAAACTATTAACCCAACCAATGGATGTGATATATAGTGCTCTGTTCGAAGGTGACACGACTCGAATGCTACCAAGGATAACATCTTTCCTTGTCCATCTTTTTGGTTTTTTAGTTTTTTTTTTGGACTTTTTCAAATATTCAGAAAGCTTGAAAAATAATAAAACTACTTTAAAGTTACAGAATAGGAGGAGACGAGTGTAAAAATGGGAAAACAAACTAGTTCCAAGCAGTGGAACATACTGATGCTCAATGCAAGGATACTTGTGTAGGATAGCGACACTTGGGGGAAAGTCCCCTCCCGGCAAAATAGGGAATCAAGCTGCAAAGGATATACAAAATGGCTCTGCATGGCTAGACATGAGACAAGCTCGGGCTATATGTCTGATACTCAAAGTCAAGGAAGCCGACATAAGGCCCAATGAGGCAGGAAAAGCTCATGATAATGCAATTACAACTTGACATAGGGGAGTCCGGGGGAAATAGGCTAGCAAAAGATCAAGAGGAGTATGAGGCTCTTGCAAAATGTCACGACAATACTATATGATGGGCTCCCACACCCTAAATGACAAAACTATCGGCATGGGCACCAAATGCAAATAAGGCGCTAACTAGGGTACCCATGTAAGGTCAATCTCTACCATTCAAATCATGCCACTTCTAAAACAACAAGAAGGTTCCCTGACAAGATAGAATGGGTTTGTACCTATGGTTATGATGAAATGGTCATAAGGTCATGCAAAATGCAAATGGTGGTGAAACCTAACCTATATGCCAGTTTAGACATGATACCTAAAATTGGCATGAACGGGTCAACCCAACGGTCGAAACAACGCTCAAAATGGTCTCCTACATCATATATTAGTAAAAAAATGGTCCAAACTATAGAAAAGGGGGTAAAAATTTTCAAAAATTTGAAAAATTTCTATAAATAGTAAAAAATTCAAAACATTATATAACATTTGAAATTTTTATCCAATTGAGCTCAGAACTTCAACAACAAATTCCGGTAGATCCAGCCGGTGGAATCCATTACCGTTCAACAAGATTATTACTCGGTTCAGTATTCCGAAAGAGCTTGTCATTGACCATGGTAGGCACTTTCAGAATCATATGATGGAAGAGTTGTCCTTGAAGTTAGGGTATAAGCAGGATCATTCTTCTTCTTATTACCCTCAAGCGAATGGACAAGTTGAAGTAGTGAACAAATCACTCAAGTCTATTCTCCAATGAACCGTCGCACAAAGCAAGACCAATTGGCATATTATGTTATATCCTGCTTTGTGGGCTTATAGAATCACAGTTAAGACTGCCACCGGTTTTTCTCCATATCAGCTTATACATGGAGTGGAGTCTGTATTTCCAGTTGAGTGTGAGATCCCTTCTTTGAAGCTAGCCATAGAGCTCTTACCGGACACTTCTCCATTGGAGGAATGTTTGGTCCATTTATAGCAGCTTGATGAGTAGCGTCGAGATGATTTAGTGGCTTTAGAAGTGAATAAGCATCGCGTTAAGGTCCAGTACAATAAATTTGTCTATCCAAGGAGGTTTAGTGAAGGAGATTTGGTCCTTTTGTGGGATCAAGCTAAAGAACCCTTGGGGGGCAGGCAAATTCAACCCCATGTGGCATGGTCCTTACGTGGTTAAACGTATGTTAGAGAAGGGCAGTTATGAGCTAGTAGATTACGAGGGGACGACCTTGGCAGAGCCTAGAAATGATCTCTATCTTAAAAAGTACTATGCATGATTTTCAGCCAAGGTTGGCTATTGTATATTATTGTACATCATTTTTCATAGTTAGGTCTTTCTTATGGTGATTGGGTTTGTTGATTAGCTTTCATATCTTATGGAAGACCTCAATGGAGTCTTCCATCTATATAGGATTCGCGGATGGTGCAAACCGTCACATTCAACACTCAACCTCTGCTGCTTGGGTGATTTATACTCCTACGGGTTAGGTATTGTATTCAGGAGGCGTATGTTTACAACCCTCTTCAAACAATGTTGCTGAATATAGTGCCGTTATCGAGCTTCTACGAGATGCCATTTCACATGGTGTTCTCTCTCTTGAGGTACGTCTTGATTCGGAGTTAGCAGTGTCACAGCTTAATGGCTTGTATCATGTTAGAGATTCAACATTATTACGGAGATTCTTACATGTGATATTGTTAGAATGGCAAATTGAAAATATAACATACATAATACATGTTCTAAGAATTAATAATCAAGTTGTTGACTCATATGCTAACTACGTGTTAGATTGGCATTTGTTTCATAGACAGTAAGCTCATCACAAACATACATTTTTACACATGTAAATAAATAAACCAATCATCATAAAAGTTTTTCATTAAAACATCCAAAATGTGATAATACATAGTGTCATAATACAAAAATGGGGCTCTCGAGCCACCAAAATATAAATACATGGTAGTACAAAATGTATCACTCCCAGGTATCTAAGCCTTGGGAAGAGGAGTGGGTTCTGACCGTGGAATGTCACCATGGCTCTAGCCAGCCATCTGAATAACCGTACCCATGCTCGTGGAAAACCCACCACTTGACGCTACATGGCCTCAGGCAGGTCCTCGACTTGCGCCATGCGTACCCTGTGTGTCAGCCTCACGAAGTTGGTATGAATGCTTTGGAGCGTTCGCTTCGCATCCACACCCGTAATGTCATCTCTTCTTCCCCTCCGTCTATGATGAGGGAAGCCTTCAGGCCGCCATGGTCCTACATCTGCATACACATGATACGATGTCACTATGTGTTGTCACACAAAAACATGTCTTTTTGATTCCATATATCAAAAAACACAAAAAATTAAATAACTCAAAAAATATTAAAAATAGGGTTGGGATTCGTTACCAATGTTACCGTATGCCAATCCTGGTGGTAATGGCATGTCGGGGTCTCCCTAAAAATCTATCTCCGTATAGGGGTAATCATCGATGGCAACTATTTGCCGTCGCCACCATGGAAAGAAATCAACTGGATAGGGGTTGGAAACCCTACCTCCACCTAGTTTGCACATCACATCTACCCAAAATTGTTGGGCTGGATCTCGAACCCAGTGAAGAGGAATGTCAACTCTAGGGCTCAATCCCGGAACACGCTTAAAGAAAAACGTGCTCAGTATGCTACTGAAACCGAAGTTTCGTACTCTTCCCATCTTGCACTCACTGAGCTCGTGTTTCATGTTGCCTAGTAGTGCAGTACTCCAATCATACACAGTGTGTCTCATGCACTCCACTGCATAGAACATCAGAGGCCGCGAGGCCTGGTGGAGTGAAGCTAGCCCTGCTATCCTGCCAAGTGTCAATACTATGGCCTTTAGGTCTGGCACCTGTATGGAGTTAGTCAGGATCTGACTCCTCACCTTCTCCATGTCTGGATAACAATACATGGCTATGTACTCATCGATGGTGAGGCCACCTCCGGGCCCGCGAGACCGTAAGTTCACCACTTTCGCCCGTCGGGAAAGTCCAATAATAAAGTATATGTCCTCCACTTCTATGGTGAGGGACATCCCATCAATGTGGAAAGACTATGAGTCTGGATCCCAATAGTCTACTAGCATCTGCAGCAGTCTTGGTTTGGCCCTTAAGCCACCAAGACACCAAAAATTATAGAGCCTGCATGCACGAAGAGCCTGTTGTGCCATTATATCACCACAAACTGCTTCTTCTACATCCCCGTGCTCACGTTCTCTCCATTCTAGAACCATCCTACACATGAAATTAAAGTTTGATTCATTAGAACACTTAAAAAACCTTGAACACTACCTCATACGCGACTGTTTGCTAAACAACTGCGTATGTACGCGACTTTGAGGGCATTTTTCGTGTATATCCAGCCCTATACGCAGAAAAACCCTCGATTTCCGTGGGCCATAGTGCGCACTTTAGAATGGCCTAGAATCCTGATTTGACCATGGAAAATTATAAAATTTGCATGAAAATGAAAGAGAAAGGCATGGGTAATTACCTGGAAAAAACGGTAGTGGATTTCGCCAGCTGGATCTCTCGGAATTTGTTGTTGAAGTTCTGATCTCAATTGGGTAAAAATTTCAAATGTTATATAATGTTCTGAATTTTTTACTATTTATAGAAATTTTTCAAATTTTTGAAAATTTTTACCCCCTTTTCTATAGTTTGGACCATTTCTAATCCTTTTGGACCATTTTTTGACTAATATATGATGTAGGAGACCGTTTTGAGCGCTGTTTCGACCGTTGGGTTGACCCGTTCGTGCCGATTTCAGGTATCATGTCTAAACTGGCATATAGGTTAGGTTTCACCACCATTTGCATTTTGCATGACCTTATGACCGTTTCATCATAATAATAGGTACGAACCCATTCTATCTTGTCACAGAACCTTCTTGCTATTTTAGAAGTGGCATGATTTGAATGGTAGAGAATGACCTTACATGGGTACCCTAGTTAGCGCCTTATTTGCATTTGGTGTCCATGCCGATAGTTTTGTCCTTTAGGGTGTGGGAGTCCGTTGTATAGTATTTCCATGAAATTTCGCAAGAGCCTCATACTCCTCTTGATCTTTTGCTGGCCTCTTTCCCCCGGACTCCCCTATGTCAAGTTGTAATTATATTCTCATGAGCTTTGCCTACCTCATTGAGCCTTATGCCGGCTTCCCTGACTTTGAGTATCAGAAATATAGCCCGAGCTTGTCTCATGTCTAGCCATGCAGAGCCATTTTGTATATCCTTTTCAGCTTGATTCCCTATTTTATCGGGAGGGGACTTTCCCCCGAGTGTCGCTATCCTACACATGTATCCTTGCATTGAGCATAAGTATGTTCCACTGCTTAGAACTAGTTTGTTTTCCCATTTTGACACTCGTCTCCTCCTAGTCTGTAACTTTAAAGCAGTTTTATTCTTTTTCAAGGTTTCCAAATATTTGAAAAAGTCCAAAAAACAAAAATTAAAAAACCAAAAAGCTATACAAGGAAAGATGTTATCTTTGGCAGCAGTCAAGTCTTGTCACCTTCGAACAGAGCACTGTATATCACATCCATTGGTTGGGTTGATAGTTTGACTTTAGGATCTGTACTCGTTTATCTGAGTTTATCTCCACTGATTGGTTAAGCTTCCAGTCCCTATGGAGCCTCTGTCGATGCCTCCTGTGTCGCAAAGATGTCCTAGTTTTTCATATCGAGTCTATGCTGCCTACATTCAGTCACCGTTTGCCATTATGCTCTTGTTCGAAGGAAGTTGAAACCTGATTCGGCCATTCCTCAGTTATCTTGACTTTTCATGTCGGCCATTCCCGGTACAGTTACTGGTTCATGCACTTTATGATCGAGTCCTTCCACATTATACAGCTTTGCTAAGTACCTCATGTTGGATGATGGGGGATGCCTTAATGCCCTCCTTCCAGCGGATTTCATCTCATCAAATTCAGATCATTTATTCTGGGATAGGAATCTAGAGTCATCTTTGAGTGCCTTGAGACTTGCAGTCATCAGTGGCAGGTTCTCTCGCCATTGAAATTTCTTTGGGAATACATCAATGTCTCCTGAGACCCATCGTTACTGTACCTTAGCCTTTTAATAACCTTATTAAACAATAGTTACAAGCTTTACCATTCATTCACATACAACTTCGCAAATAAATAAACAGTCATGACTTGCTCAGGAGACATTGATGTATTCCCCAATAACCCGGGTCTCTTGATCAATAACGATGGTCTCTTGATGTATTCCCCAATAACCATTCCCAATTAGATCGTTTATTGTTTGGTATGGGGAATCCATCCAGTTAGCGGCCCAACTACCGTAGACTTAAAGGAAAGATTGAATCTATTTTACCGGTTGTGTCTCGTTCCACTGTTTATGTAATTTTATGTTTTATGAATGATATGCAAGTGCCTAGATTAAATTCAAGTGATAGTGGGTAAGAACCTCACTAGATATGTGCAGGTCTTCCCTACATCTTACTGCTCCTGCCCCATAGTCTACAAAAACAAAAAAAAAACTAATCTAAATCTATTCTAAACTATCCCCAGGGAGAAAGATTAATATTGATATGAGTAATGTACTTCATTGTTTGCACATAGAATTATACATATAGATGACCAATTCTAAATACATAAATACAGCAGAGAAATAACACAAAAATAGCTCTGTGAAGTTAAAGCATTCATCACTCATTTATTGCATAATATTCATAACACAGAAATAGTTCAGTGGGTTTAGAATGATCTCATAAATTGTACAGCATGCTAAAACATAACTAATTCCTCATTCAATGATCTACATAACATGCTTTGAAACTCATGCAATCCTCTCTCTAGCAAAATTCAGTCCTCTTTATTATAGAAAGTAGTTCTCCTTAAAAAGAAATTTAGCATATGAGAGCTAGAAAAAGTCCCTTCTCTATTCTACTCTACCTTTACTTATACATTTACAACATGACTTTTGGTTATCCATGCCCTTTGGGATTCCCTAACTCTTCATTTACAAAATTTCGTCCTCTAGTGTGCTCACTAGGAAAAACAGAATAAATACAAAATATTACATAAAATCCTCCACTCGTGAAATAAAACAAACATCCTAAGTGGGCCTAGTTGGTTTCTTAATAAAAACATCCCATTCTTGAGCCTCTTCACTAATGATATGATAGTCAAATGGATCCATCACACGTGCAGCTAGTTCATGCTTAGACATTTGGGATTCTATCTCCCTTACTTTAGGTAAGTTCTGAATCAGTAACTCCTCAAAAAGATGCCTGTGAACAAAAGCTTGTACAATCCAAACTCCAATGGCTTCTTCACTGACGCATTTGATCTTAGCTATGCTTTTTTCTCCTGCCCGTAACCTGTCTTGAAGGTTCTTTAAATACTGATCTCTAGCTGGGAAGTCTTAATCTTGAGTATCTACTAAAACTTGGCACCTGTTGTGAGTTGAAAACATTCTTTTATAGAACTCAATACACTTTTACATAGTTTTATCAATGGCTGTGTTCAACCTTACTACTTCTTTGTTGCCCAAATTTAATATTGCCAATTCCATATTTATACCTCTTTCATTCTTCTGAGGCATGTTCACCGGAAAGGTCGAATTGGCTCCTATACAAGTCAATTGGATCTGCACCAGTTCTACCACTTCTGATAACTTCTTCCTGAACTCTGATGAACTGTGTTCTATCTCCTTTAATCTAGCCTCTATCTGTTGAATTCTATACATTTCTCCCACCATCTTCACTTGAATCTGATTTATTTCCTTTTCCAGCAAAGATGCTTGATTTCAGAAAGGAGAAATATCAAGCTGTCTTTCGTTTGCCGCCTTGAGTTGCTGATCTAGCAAACTGTTATGAATTTCTGATTCTTTAACTCTTTTATCGGCTGTGTCCTTTTTCTTTTCTAACTCTAAAACCTTTCTTTCAAGATCCTTTTTCTCTCCTTCAATGATGTTAGCTGACAGTACTAAGGCATCTTTGTCTGATTCCAAAATTTGATATGCTTCTTTAAGTCTCTCCAACTCTGTGAGAATGTCATCATGCTTCCTTTTTCAGGATTTTCCCTTATCCTCTTTCTTTCCATAGGGTTTCCTTCATTTGGGATAGTTTCTCCTTATACTAATCAATATCCTCAACCAATTTGCCAACATTATCTGAATTAGCGAGAGCTAATGCTACACCTGCCATCGCAAGGAGTTTATGATATTTATTCATCCCATGCAAAACTATATTCTATGTTACCATAATATCTACAAACTGATCTCTTGCGTCCACCCTTTTCTCCGATCTCATCACAATACTCTTCTTGTTTTTATCAAAGAAAATCGTATTGAGGTCGGCCACTGACTGCTCACAGGATGGAATGAAAAGTATTAATTCAATATCTATCGAGGGAGATGGATTCCCAGACACTATTATACTTAATGGGACAACTGAATCCACGGTATTATCATGGGCTTGTCCCTACTCCATATTTTCCTGATCTCGGTCCTCCTCCTCCTTCCGCTTAAGTTCCTCGGTTTCTTTTTCTGCTACTTCTCTTGCTCGATCAACCGCTTCCTTTTGTATTCTTTCACTCTCCTCCCTCTACCTCTTCTCTTATTCTTCCTTCTATCGTTTCTCTTCTTCTTCCTTCTTTCATTGTTCCTCTTATGCTAATCTCTGCTCTTCTTCCTATAACAATATGCGGGCTTCCTCTTCCATTTTTCTTACAACTTCTTCTTCTTTCTTTTGTTGTTCAGCAATGTCACTACTGCTTCCTTTTCCTCCCACAGTCATTATTTTCTTCTTGAATCTTTTGCTTAAGGATTTCATGTTGCAGGCATTGCAGTATAACTCTTCGTCCTTATCCCAGTAATTTGTGTATTCAAAATGTACTCCTACCGATGCACAATAATTCACAATCTTGTGTGCTGAATTATTTCAGTGAAAATGTTTCTCTCCAAAATGAAAGTTCTGTAATTATTTCTCAAATTTTGGTGCACTCTTATCCTTGGTAAACTTATAACTACCTATGTAGAAAGGGAGTGGTGGGTGTACCGCCTTCTTCGTATCAAATAAGAAATTTTTGATCCCGTCTATGTAGAGTTGCCTCACCACTTCTTTATGAATAACATAGTCAGTAGCATACTTTGGCAATTAGGAGGGGGATTTTGATCCTCTGTACATTCTTAAGTACAGATGCTCCTCCGAGAAGTAATAATTCCCATTATCACTCACCATCTCCAATTCTCTTTCAAACATGCAATTGCATTCTGTGAGGAATATCAGCTTGTAGAGCGGCATTAAGAAATATTCACAAATACTCCTGTAGAAACTATAGTACTTGTGTGCCCAGAATATCTGATATGCAGAATATACAAGGGTCTTGGTCTTATCCCATTTGCAATTTAGTGTTGGGAACTGGTGGGTGCACAAAATGAAATCAATCAGGAAAGAGCTCATATAAAAATCTGACTTCCTCTATGTCAAACCCCTAAGTGCTTCACTTATGCATGAAGATAAATTGTTTGCTACTATATCAGCCCAGTTGAAGATGGTACCCTTTGTAGCTACAAAATAAATCAATGGCACCCAACTTATATTACAAAACTTTTCGTTCACTCGGCCGAAAATCCAGTTTAACATCAAAGCTATAAGCCGTTATGGGGTACTGTTGAGGCCTAGAAAATCGCAGGCAACAACAGCAAGGGATTCTCCCCATTCAATGTTCCCAACTAGCCCGTGACTGTTTGGTATGGGGAATCCGTCCGGTTTACGGTCTGGCTACTGTAGGACAGGTAACAAAAATAAAAAGGTTTTACCAGTTGCGGCCCGGTCCACCGTGTATATTTTTGTATTTTTTAGCTTTAAGTGTGATATGCAAGTGCCTATCTAAAAATTTAGATTGATCAAGAGTACGAGGAGCAGTCACAATGTGATGCATAGGTTCATACCTCTCCTCTTAAACTCCCTTGCATCTAAATCACACACAACCAGAAATAAAACTAACTAACTAACTAAGCTGTCCCTAGGGAGCGAGATTATCATTTAATGAGTAATGTATTGCTGTTCATGTATTAAGAGAAATCACAGGTAGTTGTTCTTATTTCAAAACACATAAACATGAATAGATATATGAACAACAAGATATCTCATTATTTGTGAAAACATTCATTACTCATAGTGGAAATTATCATAAAATAAACCAGAGAACATTCATACAAGAACATAGGTTCAACAAGTTAGAACGATCTCACAGTTAATGAATAAAAGTTGAAAATGAAATAGTTCCCCTTCAACAACATTCATTGCACAGCATTTGAACATTCCACCAAAGCTTTCTCCAACAGGTGAAATTGTAATTATCTATCGCAAAATGAAATAGTTCCTCTTACAATGTGTTCTCACAAGTCTAACTGGGAAAAAGTCCCTTTCTCTATCTAACTCTCCTATACTTATACAAAAGGATAAACCTTTTAGGATGCCCCAAATGACTCCTGGGCTTCCCCAACGTTTCATCTCCCAAAATTGTCTTATATTGAGTGCTCATACAATTTACAATATATTACATTTAAACAAACTAATAAAGCACTTTAAGTAGAGGGCCCCGCTTGATTATTTAGGAACTTTTTCCATGCTTGGGATTCTGATGCTATGCTCTCAAATTCAGAAGGCTCGAGAAAATGAATGTTGATTTCAAATTTTGCAGCTTGATTTTTAATCACTTCAATTCTTGCTAAGCTTAGGCGTAGTTGATCCTCAAGCAACTGTACACTGACTGCTGAATGAGCCACTTCATATTTCAAGATCTATTCATCCAGGACCTTGACTTGTTCAATCCTTTGCTCATCCTCCTGATATCTTCTCTGTAACATTTCTATGAACAACTCATGTTCTGGAAATGCATCTAATCTTTGCTCAGCAGCCACCTGGCATGGGTTGTAGGTAATCAGCAGCCTTCTGTAATACTCGGTGCAAGCTCCTCTCATTTTCTTTACAACCTTCTTGAACTCTTCTACTATGTTTATTGCAAATTCCAGCAAGTCATAATCCCGCTTCAAGCTTTGCTGATCTTTGGCTGGTAAATCTGCAGGAATTTCTTCATTGGCATCCATTCTTCCTATTTGTCCAGTCAGGACTTCCAAAATGTCCTGAGACCTATCTACAAAATACGAGGTAGTATCCAAAATTTCCTCCAATCTATTATCTACCTGCAAGACTCTGCATCTTTCTTCTTCTATGGACACCTCCAGCTGGTGCATTCTGCTTCTTTGTGTTAGGACATGCTCTTTAAAAGGCTGAATACTGGTTTGCTATTCCTTGGCCTCTTTCAATGATGCAGCTAGTGAAGCAATTTGTCCTTTAAATTCTGCCGCTTGCACCCGAAATTGTTTTTCTGTCTCCTCCATGGTAGCCCTTTGTGTTTCTAGCTCCCCAACTTTTCTTTGCAGTTGGTCTCGTTCTGCATGAAGGTTTTCATATGCTATTTTTAGTCCATCCCTTTCTGTCTTTAGCTCCTGATATTCCTGCTGCAATTTTGCTAGGTTATCTTGAGCATCTCTTCTTGTCTTTTTAATGGCAAATTCCAAAGACATCTTGTCTTCTTGGAGGGACTGAAGCTCTGCTTTTGAAGACTTCACTTCATTTCGCATGTCTTCAAACTTTCTCTTTAATATGTTGCCTTCATCCCTCTCCTTCCTCAGGGTGTCCTTCAATTGGGAAGCAGTTTTCCTTGATTTCTCAAGGTCTGTCATTATTCGATCTACATTATCTTCAGTGGCGTGGATCAATGCTGCTCCAGCTCAGATTGTTAGTCTTAGGTCCTTGTCTGTCCCATGTACAAAGGTTTTATCAGTGACCATAATCCCTGATTGTCCACTTGTTTCAACCTTCTTCTCAGTCATTTTCACAATCCTCTTCTTTTCTCTGTCATAAAAAATGGTATTGAAATCTGGGACTTCTTCCCCTTTCTTCTGTTCAAAAGGTATCAACCTTAATTTAGAAACAACAATCTACCCTATATTGCTGCCAACAGTTGTAGCAGGCTCTTGTGAGTTAGGACAATCCTAATCTTGCACTTCTTGAGTGTCTGCAGGGTCAGAAGTTTGTTGATCTGTTGTGGACCCTGTCAACTTTAGACTTTCAACCTCCTTCTTCTTTAGCTCTTCATCCTCTTTCTTTATTCTTTCTTCTACTTCCTTCTTAGCAGCTTCCTCTGCCTTCTTTGCAGCTTCTTCTACATTCTTTGTAGCTTCTTCTGCATTATTTGCTGCTTCTTGTTCAGCTTTCTTCATTTCTTGTTCTCCACTTTAAGCCAACTCTTGGCCTCCTGTGCTAGTCTCCTAACATCTTCTTCTCTTTTCCTAGCCTCTTCTTCATCAGTTTTTAACAAAGTTGTCCTGTCATAAACCAAAATTCATTTAGGCTATTTGGGCTTCTAACCAGTATTCAAAGAATGAAGAAAAATTGCCTAAACATTTAACTCTTCCATACTTGCAACAGTTAAACCTATGCAAATGCAAAAATCGGGACTAACTAGCAAGTACTTCTGCAAAATGATAAGTCTGAAAAAATCCTAAATCGTTCCCATGACTAAAATTAATCATGATTGGAAAAATGTATCATAATGTAAAACATCCATCGGTGAGACTAAACACGACACTATGTGAAGAAAAACCAGTTTGATCAATCCTAAAGAAAAATGCGTTAACTTTCTGTAGAACGCATTCCAACTTCTCGCTCAAACATAAATCCCATCAATGAGGCTCATCTTTGAAAAATGTGACCCTATCCAGAACATGCGGGCAACCAAAACAATCAAACTCAAATCTTTCCACGTCCCAAACAAAACCAGGGTAAAACCTATGGTGAAATAAATGAAACCTCCCCTCCCTGGACGACCAAATGCACACCCAAAAAAACCGGTGCAGATAGCGTAACGCTCGTCTGCACCAATTTACTAAATAGTCAGACAAGTTTTGAAAACCAATAACGGCTTCACAACAATCACTCAGGAAAAATGAAACCCCCCACGTCTACTAACTTTCAAAGTGAACCACTATATACGCTGATAAACCCATACACATATGCCCATCGACCATGACAGGAAAAACCTAACCAAAGGACGAGACCCTAGTTTCAAAAACTCAAAAGAAAGGGTTAAATCATGGTTGGACTACCTGGCAATGAGCTACAGTTGACAAGGACAAAATCCAAAAGCTTCCATGGAGACACAACCCACGAACGAGATCCCGACAGCTGGTACGAAAGCACAGTTCGGATCGACAAGGCCAGTGCAGGCACGAAATCACAGGGATAATAATAGAATAATGCCCCATCCCACACATATATATATATACCCCGGTGAAAACACTCGATGGGAAAAAACATTGCATATCGGGCGGCGGGACAAATAAGGCATCGATGATCAACCTGCTAATGAGCTGCAACGGTGGGCGACGAAGATGCTATGAGTTCCGTAGTACAATGAAAACCGTCGGTGAAACACACACTAAAAACCCCAACATCGGAGCTCAAAATGACTATAGCCTCAGACTATTAATATGTTAAAATGCCGCAACAGCAGAAGCTACGAAGACAAGAGGTTCTGCAGACCAGTCAAAATCAGAGAAAAAGAACCGAACAATAAGCAAACCATCGATGAAAAGACAAGCTAGAAGGTAGAATTTTAGTCCGCTACGGAGCTGCAACGGTGGAATACCAATAAACTAAGGCTTTTGCAAAAATGAAAAAGATGACGATCGGACAAACACAAACTAATCCCCCAATTCAAATGTCCAACATGGCACCAACAGCAACAAGAACAAAAAATACAAATGCAAACCGTGGTATCGGCAAAGGTAAAATATTCCGTCGTGGTGCTTGCAATTTGCCATCCGAAACGACGACCATACAAGGTGCTAGTGCTCCGACGGTGACAAAACAAAAATTCCAAAAATAATAAAAATAAAACAAGAGCGCATCGGCAGAAGACAAGGTTTTGGATCGGGTCATTATTCTATTGAGCCTCCGCATCGACGACTGCGTAGGTGACTACGGTCCCAAGTCACAACTCAAACAATTTTTGATAAGAAATCACCGTAAGTCACAATTTAAGTCAAATGGCAGCATCACCATAAAAATATATTCATGCAACAATCATTCTCAAAAAATCAACTTGCAGTAAAGTTAAGCTATCCCAACAAATTAAGCAAGACAAAATTTATAAGGAGGGTCCCAAATTTTCTAGAAATTTGGGAAAACGTTGCAGCTGCAACAGGTACGTAAGTATGCACTTTCATATTCTCCAAAAGGATTTGTGTGGAACTTCTTCCCATGAACCATCATTTTCCTTACACAATCGAAAACATCCAAGTCTATCTCCTTCATCCACTTTTCTGTCAAATAGATCTGAGGTGTAGGTATCTTACATGCTTGAGCTACATATGCCGGGCTGTAGGAAGCAAAACCTTGTCCATTAATGTTTGACAGAATCATCTTAGTTATATCTTCCCTTGGAAGAATCCAACCAATTACCTTGACACATGGGAAGAGTTCAGGACGTGTAGACACCTTCATGATAACTGACTTCTTTATGTTTGCATATAATGGTATGTCTTCTAAACCCGTATCTGAGACAACCTGTTCCTTGATCATCTGATAGATTTGACCCCATCTAAACTCTGGCTCGACTCTAGTGAAAGATTTAGTATATTCATAGATAATTTCCATCTTTGATATGATTTCCACCTCTGGATCATCCCTCGTAGTTTGGACCTTCTTCTTTCCCTTTTTAGGCATGGTGCCATATAAAAGTTGAGGCTGTCAAAACACCAAAAAATGTCTTAGAGTATGATAAATAAAATACTTAGCATAAAAATCATATATGAGATTGAGCGAAAATAACAACAGCATGAGGTTATAGTTAATCAAACTTCACCAAATCATCCTGGAACATTTTAGTAAACTTCATGACGCCAGGGACACATCCTATGGCTACCTTAGAACCCACAAAATGAAACAAGGCTATGGCTGGACAGAGTTGAGAAGCGGGGACTCTCAAAGATTCAGTGAAAAAAGAAAATAACCCTGGCTTTCGTCAACAAATTCACTACCCAACTTGTGATTGGATAACAAGGAATCTCTCCTTGGAAACAAAAGGGATCCCTTTCGTGGCACACAAATTCAAGAACATGCGAGCTTAAAATGAGCTCTGGGTAGGGAAGCATCCCAAGGAAGCCTTGACTAGCAGTGATACCCTCTCCATTCATGCGTTGATTATGAGAAAAGGGGATGACACAGACGACGAAACGCTCATCTGGCCGTGGCTTTGCTACTGTACCACACTGACATAACAGTCCTTATGGTGAGAGGAGAGAGGATGAGTGGTGCAGGGCAGGTACGGGAAAACCTACGGCCCTGCTAGCAAGGAGCGGAGCAACCAGGATTTTTTGTGCGGGAGAGAACAATGCGCTTTCAAAAGTCATCTAAACCTAAGCTCAAAAGAAAAAACTTCTATGGTCTTGGGATACATATACCATTGAGGACGAGAAAACCTAATCCTGCAAGACCTAACTGAGCTTTTCCCACAAAAATGTAAAAGAAATGACTAGGCAAGGATTTGAATCCTACCTGGCGCAAGTAGACTGGATGATGGTGATTGCGAAACTTGCACAACTGGCGGAATCCACACAGTGGTTGAAAACTCCAATAGGAATGAGGGCGAGTGCTCCTAATGGAAAAAACAAAGTGATTGTAAACAACCCTTGGCGGATTAAATAGACAAAGATATAAGAATGGTAATTAATGTCCCATAAGTGAAACACCATTGGCGCCAACATTACAAAATTCAGTTACGAGGTAGTGAATCGACAATGAAATACTGAGCGTAATCGATGGTGTCAGGTGAAAGATTAGGATAGAATCACTACTTATCGGATGGTTTCAAACCAACTTACCGATGCCAAAACATCAACAAGAACTTACAAATCTACCCGCGGCAAAAGACTTTATCAACCCGTAATGGTATTGAGTGAACCTTTGGGAAAGACATCGGTTGCAAAAAAATATGTGCATCCGGTAACATCAGATCAACCAACTGAGTCTTACTGATGCGATCGAAAACAACTCCCAAAACGGCCTATCGAAAAACTTATGGGAAGTTTCCGACACGGTGGGAGGATAAGGAAATGTAACCTCCTCCGATGTTGTCGAAACGTTTTGACAAGATGACCCGATGCATCGGGAAAGGCTATTTACAAGACATCAGAAAGAAATTCTGAAGTTTTCTTCGATAACATTGGCTCTAGAGACCAGAATCTAATCAACGAATCAGAAAACTCGCATGAGTTTTGCAAAAGAAAAGAAAATAATGCAAGGATCGACAGGCTTAAAACACTACAACAAAATCCTGTTATTAAGGTCTCTTTTAGCTTCTTTTCTAGCATCCACCATCACTTTTAGTGAGTTTTTCATCATTTTTTGGACAAAGTGGGTGCTTTTCCATGGGATGGCGCTTTTAATGGCGTTATTTGTGTCCCTTTTTAAAATTTGGCACTATTTTGGATGCTAATTAACATCCCAATTAGCGTCCCAATTAGAATCCCAATTAGCGTCCTAGTTAGCGTCTCAATTAGCATACCAATTAGCATCCCAATTAGCATCCCAATTAGAGTCCCAAATACTGTCCCAAATATTGTCCCAATTAGCATCCCAATTAGCATCCCTTTTTAAAAGTTGGCGCTATTTTGGATGATAATTAGTATCCCAATTAACGTCCCAATTAGTGTCCCAATTAGCATCACAATTATCATCCCAATTAGCATCCCAATTAACATCCCAATTAATGTCCCAATTAACGTCCAAAAAATATATCTTACTTGTATACTAAATTATCCTTATTTAGGGCTCTTGTGGAGTAATTTGGCACCACATATGAACCATAAGTCCCACAGAAAAAATTTCTGTTTTAAGATCCCAATTTTTGGCCCTATAAGAAGGAATGGATCTCAAGAATCATGTACATACCACAAGTCCATTAGGTCATTGGTATCACCTCATAATCTAAGTTTTGGCCATAAACCTTGGAAAATACTATGCATACAATCCATAGTGTACTTAACAATATTAAAATGAGAATAATATCATACATGCAAGACAAACATCCCATAGATCCTAGCTTGATGAAATACATATAGAGTTTATTGTTCTCCCATCTCATTGAAAGTGATCTAATTTTAATCATAATTTTAATAAGCAGTAATAATTTTGTTGAACCTTGTTTTCTTACTTTATGCTTTTACTCTTGCCATTTTTTTAAATATCAATTTTCATTACCTTTTTGTGGTGAAATTGAAGTCTGCTGAATCTTATAATTAATTATATTTTGTGTTTTTTTCTAACCTTTCCACCTATTGTCAACAATTCCATAAACAAGAAAATCAAGACCCCAAACTGTGTCGAGGCTAATATTTTTGATATTTCTTAGCATTTTGCGTGATTGATAAGATGATAATATAATATTATTAATGTCCAACAGGTGACCACAACAATAGTTCAATGGGCCTAAAAAGATATGTCTAGTGTGAGTACAATGTGGGAGTGCCAAAGAAACTCCTATAAATGCTGGAAAAAAAATAGAAAAAGGGAAAATAGTACATCAGGCTTAAGTGTTTAGCTAAAATTGAATCTCTAAATCTAACCAAAGAAACCTAAAAGGCACAACAATGGTATAAGTGTTAGGATACAAAGGGATGCTCTGAGATTGAATATCTAGGTGTTGGAGAAAAGAGAAAGAGAGATGGAGATGATGCCAATGTCTCTTGGTCCTGATAATTGGGAGTGAGGGGGGCGATTGCGTGACCGGTTCACTGTTTGAGTACTACTCCTCTAGCACTGTCAAAGGTTCTATCTACACAATCTTGAGGGGTGGGTGGCATAGGAGTGAGGACGGCCTGCTTTCCTACCATCCAAGGTGGAAGGGAAGAAGCTTCGGATAGAACTCTGATTGCTTGGCTAAGTCTGCAGGTGTAGTGCGGTAGGTGGGAGGCGCCTTGCTCTGTACCCATATATAACTTTGTCTGTGACTGTGTCACTCTGATGAAGTGTGGTCTATGGACTGATCTAGAAATGTCTCACTAGCCTTGAAGATAATGGTTAACCACCACAGTGGGGGGTATGGGGAGGTTGAGGGGACACCATGAAGAGAGCTAGGAAGAAAGTGGAGAGGGAGCTCTTGAGTCCCTTTTTAGGAAGTAATATGATCCTCCGGATAGAGAGATCAACTACTCGAACTTGTTTTTGCAGTGTTATATGGTGCCTATAATGAGCTCTTGAAGTGACTAGTACTTCTATTTTCAGAATATAAAGTATTATTCTTATAGTTTCCCTTTAGTGCTTTGTAAGCTAATATTTAGAAGAGATTTATGTTACCACTTTTCCTTTGTGGTTTTTGAAAAATATCATCAAGAAGCAACTTCATTAACAATAAAACACTCAGTTAATCAGATATTTACATGATTTGGAAAAGCTTCATTTTTACCTTGTACTTTCTCTGTGGTTTATGTAAAATCCAACCAAGAAGCAACCGGATTAAAAAAATGAATTTACAACTGTATCATATTCAACTGTAATTATCTCACTTGGCAGAAACAACTGTATCATATTCCATGAAATGATAAAGATGATTTCCATCTTTGAAAATCTTCTCATCTAGAACATGGTGGAAAAAGTGCTTTGAAGCAGGCTTTCTTCCTAATTTGACTGCCTCATCCCTCTATAGCAACTGATCCTCTGACAATAAATCCACCTTTCTGGCACATTCACCAACCTTGCAACCATTCTTAATTTTTAAATAGGTGTACCAAGTTTGCAGTCATTAAAATAAACTCTCACAAGGATCTCAACTGTGGAATCACTCTTGTCATCAAGCACGGGTTTTTCAATCATGCCAATGCTTGCATCTTTTGGTATAGGTTCATCATTGTTGCAGATAATATCATTAACAACCATAGTCATCTCTTGAATTTATTTCTCTGATGTGCATAGTGAAGATAAAAGTTAAGTGTTTCATGTTTGATCTGACATCTGGTAACCTCTAGTAACCTCCTTAGTGGACATTGTTGAAGTGATAAGGTGGTTCATGTAAGGTTCAAGCTTGTTTGCACATTGCTCCATTATATTTCTAACAAGTCCATGGGAAGCTGGAGAAGCACCATCTTTTCCCTCCCCTATGTGAGCTATCATGGTGGCTAACAACTGCTCGGGTACACTAGTGAAAAATGAGAGATTAGTGACTAGGAGACCAAAACTTTTGGTCACCATAGTTTTTTTAAAGGGATAAATGACCAAAATTGATAAATTTAAGCGAGCTAACTAAAAAAGACCAAGATAAATGACCAAATTTCGTCATGGGATATCTAAACTAAAAATGACCACATAACAATTGGTCATTATTTGGTTATTTATAGCTGTGTCACTCCAACAATGGAAAATTATAGTTTTTGACAATGAATTTGTACAATTTACTAAATTCTAACATGACATATGGATTCAGAGGGGGTCTCTGAAACTATCTACCGTGTTAGAATTTTGTAAATTCTAAACCCCCTCATGTGTCACAACTTAGCTATTGACACCAATTAATTAACTATCATGATAAAAAACGCTTGATAAGGTTGATGTAATTGTAAATTTGGAATGTATTCATCCGTATATCTTATGTATTGTACCCCGATGTTTATTCTGGTATGTGTCTGTAGTGTATTTGAGTCATGTCATACCCCAATGTTTATTCCGGGAAGTTTCTATAATATAAACAAGTCGTGTCAAGTCATTGTGGGTAACCCTCCTATTGGTCAAGGGTTAAAGTCCCCACAGTTGTGGGGCCCTAGGTTTATTAGACTATCCTAGAGAAGTCAACCCTAGGTGAGTCATTGTAAGTTGGGGCAATAGTCCCCACCATTGTGTTAAGGATAAACCTTCTTGTTGGTTGGAGGAGGAAAAGTCCCCACAAGTTGTGGGGCACTAGGGTTAATAGACACTCCTAGAGATGTCAGCTCTAGTAAGTAATTGTTAAGTGAGGCCGAAAGGTTGGAGTGGGTTTCAAGTGAACGAAAGAATATAAATAGAGAGTGAGCCTCTCTATTTATCACACACACACTCACTCATTGGGGCGCATGAGTGAGAGGAGAAGTTGCTAGGACAAGAGAGAGACTACTGTTGTTGGGAGATCATCTTTATGTTTTTGGGTTTCACTTTTGGTGCTGATTCTATCTCTGAGGAAGTTGTGGGTTTTTCTCCTTTATGGTTTCCCCGAGGAAAATTCTTTGTGTCTCTTGTCTCTTGTGTTTATTGTTGTGCATGTTACATTAGAGGAAATTTCAACTCAAAATGAGCCTTTTAACTTTTATTCAAATTCCATGTCATCATGTGTTAGCCAATGAAATTGCTTTAAATTTGAAATACCGTATAGGTCTTAAACACTTTTTTAATATAAATTTGGGGATAGGTATCATAAAAAAAACTACCTTTTTTGTTTGTATTTTTTACATATCTCCCTGTGTTTTTACTCAAATTTTGATCGAGAGAGCTCTTTGGATGTGGAATTAAATTTTTCATCCAACGAGTACCCACTCGGCATACTTTTGACGGACCCCGCTACCCCAAAAACAAGAAATACCTGAAAAATGAAATGATGACATCATCATTCCGTTTTTTCAGGTATATCTTGTTTTTGGGGTAGCGGGGTCTGTCAAAAGTATGCCGAGTGGGTACTCGTTGGATGCGGAATTTAATTCCAAATACAACGAGCTCTCCCGATCGAATTTTGAATAAAAACACAGGGAGATATGTCAAAAATACAAACACAAAAGTAGTTTTTTTCTTTTCTTCCTCCAAAATTAATAAATATTATTTTATTATTTTAACTATTATTTGATTAGTTCATTTTAGGAGGCCCATTTTGAGTTGAAATTTCCTCTAATGTTCTCTCAGTTAAAGATCCTAAGATCATAATGCTAGCTTGAATGATAAAAATATAACATGGTATCAGAGCTAACCTGACAAGAAGACATTGTGCAGCTGCAGAAGCTAGGGATTCTTACTTTTTGGGTCTCTCTCCATGATCCATCAGAAAAAGTATGCTAGGATGACTCTCCATTGAAGGGCGCATCTTTCTGTCGAAGCAAAATTTGATTCCGAGCATTTTCAATTTTGGTGCGAGAAATTAGGGCTTCTTACAGAAGAGGATTTTTGAGTGAGCCTAGCATAGGATTTCTCTCCTCATCAAAGTCGAATTTTAGAGACCTGGATCAAGATTTTTGGTTGGGTGAAACTCCAGGAAAGTCAAACCCTAGTTTGACCTAGAGCTGGAAAAACCTTAAATACTAAAACAACTAAGTTTTAGTACATTCGCGATATCTCGATATTGGAAAAGGATCAGGAGCTGAAACTTGCAGAGGTCGAAGATACAATCCTGATTTACCATGTGTCCAAACTTCAGCCTCATATTCTCTATATTCTAGGATATATGATCCCTCCACGTTAGGGTTCCATCCTCTTCTAGGATTCATCCCTAAACAAGACACTTGGGGAGAATTGCTAGATCTTGGGCTATACAGGTCCACATGATATTTCTGAATATTTTCCAAAAAGGGAACAGACTTTAATTTTTTTGTTCTGAGTTTCAGACTTAGAAGATGAACCAGTGACATGTGGCAGTCTGTACAACTTCGCTGTGCTGAACAGTCCTGTAACAAGTCACCTTGAGAAAATGATCATAAGTCCCAATTGGTGAAACCAATTCTGATGAAACCTATGTTTTTGGAACAAGGACATGTGAAGATACCTCAGTGCAAAGTTTTAGACATAGAGGACTAGTAATCCAGAGATACTACAGAAACAGTAACAGGCATTTCTACAGAAGAAATTGGAAAACTAGGGCTTCCTGTTCCGGGAGCTTCCCTCCACTGTTTTTAGAAAAGGAGTACATTGGACAGCTGAATTTGAAGTGATCTATATTTCTATCCAATCAGATTTGAATATTCCAAGTTTTGAAAATTAGGGTTTCTGTGACAAACCCTAGATCATCCAGCTCTGGAACTAGGATAGACACCTCAAATCGGTAAGATCTAATCTTTTGCTATTTGCATTTGAGGTTCTCATTTCAAATTGATCTATCACATTAGCTTGATGGTAAGCTTGGTGAAGTTGACAACTTCCAAGCATGGAAGTATTTGATCTCTTCGAAGAAAATGGATTGGACACCTACATGAGTAGAGAGGTTCCAGTTCCATAGGGAGATGAGGCTAAAAGCCTTACACCAGAAGAACTTGGTCAAGGTCAAGAAGATCATTGTTGATTCAATCACGAATAAACTTGAACCACAAGTGTATTCCCTAAAGACACCTAAAGAGATATTTGATTCCTTGACCAAGCTATTTGAAGGGAATAACATACATCAGAAGATGACCTCAAGAAACCAGTTGAAGAATGTGAAGATCCAGAATGCAGAGACCATACAATCATACTTTACAAGGGTCTCTCAAATCAAAGAACAAATTGAAAATGATAAAAGAAGAAGTGAAGAATGCAGAAGTGGTGATAGCCACCTTGAATGGCCTCCTAGGATCATGGGATTCATTCATTCGAGGAATGTGTGATAGAAGGAAGTGATTACTTTTAGCAGAATCTGGGAAGAAGAAGAAGCTCGACTCATAATAAGAGAAGAGAAGATGGGAGCAACTGAAGATCAAGCTCTCACCATCCAAAGAAGATCCCTCAAGCGATGAGGAATGTGAAGAACTCAACTCTTGAAGAACCTCTTATCCACCTTAGCATTTGGATAAGAAACGATGCTATTATGAATGAAGAAGACGATGAAGCTGAAGGCTCAAGAAGGAGTCTACCCACGAAACAAATAAAGATAAGTATTCAATTGTCATTTCATGATATTGTTTTGTTATGCATTTGTTTATATTCAGTTAATGCATTATGCATGATAGAATGTTTGCATTAATGACAGTAAACGACTAATATGCATGTGATGGGTAAGTAGCTCATGGTGCTATACAACTCTCCATTTCTACTTATCTAGAATGAAACCTCTTTGCTGACATATTGGATTAGTGCACAATCTCAGTGTTGTCCTGGTAGAGATGGAAGGCATCTAGAAAGTTTCCATGAGATATGGATGAATGTTGTATTGGCTAGAGTAGTTGCATGATCATATATTTATGCATAAGAACTTGCCAGTATGAATATTCCTTATGAAATGTTTCTAACCTTACAAATGCATTTGACTTGTAGGAAAGATCGCATACATAATTACATATAAGCAAAGAAGGATGAGACTATGTTCCGAAGAACAAGTGACAACATTTCAAAATGAAGAATAATATGATGAATGCAGTGACATCATTGATGCAGAACATTCCAAGAAGAAAGGGAAGACCAGTTCAAGAAGAATGATGTCTAGAATGCAGTATCGATACATGAAGGGAAGTTTGTAGTTCCATCATGCAATAGATGGAAGAATTGTGGGATACACGGCAAGATTTGTAGCGTGAGGTTGCGAAGAGACATTTGCAGCCACCAGAAGTTACGACACATGACAGACAGAAGCATGTGTATAAATTAAAGAAGGCCTTGTACGAACTCAGAAGACACCCATGGGATAACACATACATGATGAGCTTGATGAAGATATTAACCTTTACTACAAGGTTGAAGATGAAAGTCTATACACTATATGGATACATAGAATATTAGTAGCATAGGAAGCTACTTGTCACTCCGGTACAAAATGTTTCAGTGCATAGAGTATGGAAGACAAAGGGAGTATGATGTTCCACTTCAGAGGGAGTGACTACAGAATATCTTGAGGCTCGACATGGTACGACAAGATGGACAGATTACTGATGACTCTAGGCTTTACTAAGAGTAAAGTGGATTTCAACCTTTGCTTCAAGGTTGAAGGCGGAAGACCAGTGATGCTCCTGTTATGTGTTGATGCACTATTTTCTAGGCATGTAGGTGTTGACAAGGGAAGTATGCAGTAGAAATTCTGAATAGGTTCAGGATGATGGATTGCAAGGCCATGAACACACCTATGGCATTGAACATGAAGCTACTGAGTGATGCTTCATCAGAAACGGTTGGTGCTATGAAGTATCATCAGATGATTGGGTCCTTGATGTACCTGACGAATATGAGACCAGATATTTGCTTTGTTGTGAACACATTGAGACATGTTCACCTAATGGTTGCAAAGCATGTAGTAAGGTACCTGAGGGGTACAGTTGATTATAGGCTCAAGTATGAGGTGAATCAAAATATTAACCTGGAAGGTTATGTTGATTTAGATGGGTAGGCAGTGCACTTCAGGGTGTTGCTTCAGTATGGGATTAGGTGTGGTCTCTTGGTTTAGCAGGAAGCAATCTTGTGTGGCACTGAGTACAACTAAAGCAGAGTATGCCGCAGCTTGTTCAACTAGTTGTGAGGCAGTATGGCTGTGGAAGCTACTGTCTGATTTATTTGATCTCTAGATGGATGCTACTTGTATACATTGTGACAACAAGAGTTGCATAAAGTTTCCAGAGAATCCAGTGTTCCATGACAAGTCGAAGCATATCGAGATCAAGTATCACTATATCAGGGATATGAAGCAGAGGGGAATAGTGAAGCTCTAGTATGTTGCAATGGAGGAACATATAGCTGATGTGTTGATGAAGCCATTGGCTAGGGTGAAGTTCGAGTAATTCAGGGAGAAGCTTGGTGTTCTCCACATCGAGGTTTCCTCCAAGGGGAAATGATGAGACCCAGAGCCATTCTGACATGGTGAGAGGATTGGTTCCTTCCATGGTCAGATATAAGGGCTGAGACATTCTGTCATGGTGAGAGGATTATTTCCTTGCATGTCAAATATGAGTGCTAAGCCATTCTGATGTGAGTGTAGGATTGGTTCCTACATGATCAGATATAAGCACTGAATGCCATTATTGGAATTGAGGTGCCTGGTCAATTAACAGGAATACTCGATCTAGGGCTGAGGGAATTTTTGATACGACTGTAAGATGTAGTATTACATGATCAGATGTGATCGCATGGACATTTTGATGTGATCGAGGGAATGGTTCCCACTTGATCAGATATAAGGGCTGTTTCCATTCTTGGAATGGAGGCTCCTGGTCAGTTACCAGGTAGCTCAGTCTGGGACTGGGGGCCTTTCTGATATGACTATAGGATTGGTTCCTACATGATCAGATGTGAGTGCACTCCCTTTCGAACATGCATGTTGGATTGGTTCCTTGCATGTGTCGAATATAAGTGCAGAGCCTTTTCGAACATGCATGTTGGATTGGTTCCTCGCATGTGTCAAATATAAGTGTTGAGCCTTTATGACATTGGTTGTCAGATATAAGTGCAGAGCCTTTCGGCATGGAGGATTGGTTCCTCGCATGGCCAAGTGTAAGTGCTGAGCCATTCCAACATTGGTTGACGGATGTGAGTGCTGGACCTTTCTGACAGGGTTGTGGGCTATGTT
The DNA here is from genome assembly GCA_001517045.1 of Pseudotsuga menziesii. Taxonomy (NCBI): domain Eukaryota; kingdom Viridiplantae; phylum Streptophyta; class Pinopsida; order Pinales; family Pinaceae; genus Pseudotsuga; species Pseudotsuga menziesii. The sequence continues at coordinate 388,819 of LPNX010243518.1, read as the reverse complement.
ACCACATGGTCAGATGTGAGTGCTGGGCGTGGCTTTCTGATATGATTATAGGATTGGTTCCTACATTATCAGATGTAAGTGCTGGGTGGTCCATTCTGACTTAGGTTTATATATAAGTGCTGGAAGAAGACCTACATGGAGGCTAGGCCTACAACCAACATGAAAAAGGGTTGGCTCTGTAGAACTTCCTGTGACGAGAATACTCAAGAGATAGCACCCATGATGATGATCCAACAGAGATTTTCCAGAACCAGAGATAATCCATATTGAGTGATGATCTAGATCTAGTGATGATGATCCATATCCAGTGATGATCCAGATCCAGTGATGATGATCCAGATCGAGTGATGATCTAGATCCAGTGATGATGATCCAAATCGAGTGATGATCCAGATCCAAAGATGAAGATGAATTGAATATGGAGATGACTTGAAGGTAAATATGACGAGGACTCGATGATGATCCATATTATACAGAGAAGAATATGTGTACTTATAAATTGTGTTGAGAGAATACCTTCCTAGTTAAGAGGGAGTGTTGATGTAATTGTAACTTCAGAATGTATTCATCTGTATATCTTATGTATTGTACCTTGATGTTTATTCCAGGATGTATCTGTAATGTATTTGAGTCATGTCATACCCTGATGTTTAGTCCGGGAAGTTTCCATAATATAAACAAGTCATGTCAAGTCATTGTGGGTAACCCTATTGGTCAAGGGTTAAAGTCCCCACAGTTGTGGGGCCCTAGGGTTATTAGACTATCCTAGAGAATTCGACCCTAGGTGAGTCATTGTAAGTCAGGGCAATAGTCCCCACCATTTTGTTAAGGATAAACTTCCTTGTTGGTCAGAGGAGGCAAAGTCCCCACAAGTTGTGGGGCACTAGGGTTATTAGACACTCCTAGAGATGTCGGCTCTAGTAAGTAATTGTTAAGTGAGGCTGACATGTTGGAGTGGGTTTCAAGTGAATGAAATAATATAAATAGAGAGTGAGCCTCTCTATTTATCACACACACACTCACTCATTGGGGCTCATGAATGAGAGGATAATTTGCTGGGACAAGAGAGAGACTACTATTGTCAGGAGATCATCTTTATGTTTTCGGTTTCACTTTTGGTGCTGATTCTATATCTGAGGAAGTTGCGGGGTTTTCTCCTTTATGGTTTCCCCGAGGAAAATTCTTTGTGTCTCTTTTCTCTTGTGTTTATTGCTGTGCATGTTATTCTCTCAGTTAAAGATCCTTAGACCATAATTCTAGCTTGAATGATAAGAATCTAACAGATACACTACTAAACTAGGAGTGGTTTTGAAACAATTTTTTAAGACAATAATTTAATTAGGTCTCTATTCTACCCATTTTTTTCTTTTCCTTTTCCTTTAATTATTTTTTTAATGTTTTTGTAAGAATAAATTTATGGAGGCAAGGTGAATCATAATTGGAGGTGATAACTTTTTGGGTTTCAATAAAACCTGACTTTTCATTTCACTGAAAATCAGATGGGTTTTACGGAGCGAGTGATTGGGAATGGTTTAGGTTGATAAAATTCTAGAATCAGGGACTGTTTGCAATAAAGATTGAGACAACTAATTATTGTAACATAGCCCACTTAGCAACTGTTTCCTTTAATATATCAAACGATTTCCTTAGTAATCCCATCGACGAATATGTTTTCATCCCGCTTGAGATAAAGGTTTAATGGGTATGAAACATTCTACATGGAACCTCTTAATCCGCAGTTCGATGTTGTAACTCCAAGTTCCACGATTGAAAATCCATATGTTACTGATCCCATAAATCATGAATCTAAAGAGAAACAAGAGGATGTGCTGGATTCCGAGGCAACTGAGGGATTCAAGCTATGAAGAATTATTAATTAATGGTGTTTTGTTCAATCTACAATGTCTTTTTTATGGATTTTTTATATGGGGTTTATTGATTATGGAATTTTGGATTTGTGAGTAGGGAATCGGTCTTGTGAACCTTGGAAACACATGATTTATGAATTTTGTTATGCAGTGTCTCATGTATATGCAACCTCTGGTAGCTTACTTTCAAATTCTGCAACTCTCACTTTCGAATATTCCACCAAGAAGTCTGCAACTCCCAGTGCCTGAAATCTTCCATCTACAGGTGCACACTTGTTTCCCTTTACTTAAGGATAGAAAAATAAAATACAACTATCTCTTTATCATGGATTTTACACAAATAAACATCATTGCAAAACCAAAACCATAGTCATGTATCTCTTCTAATCAGGTATTGATTTAATAGATTAAGAGTATCTCTAATCGGGTATCTCTTCTAGTCATTGATGGAAAATTAACCTCTTGTTTTTACCATTTTATTTCTAGCAGTGAAGGGGGAGAAACAATCTAATAGTAAAGGGAGAAAATAGTCCAGTAGTGAAGGGATTTTGTTGCTCTATTAATGTTTATTAAATTTATTTACAAAATATTAATCCTTACACTTTAAATGGCCTTATACACTTACTTTCATAAATATTGATGTTTAGATACGTGACATAGTTTAACTTTGTTTCTCATATATTGACCAACCACCACTGATACTTGAGATGTGGCAAATCATCCCAGACTCAAAACATATCCTTAAATTTGCATGTACCATTCTACTTAATAATATCATAGTATTGAAAACTGTAATAGAAAGAATTATATATTTTAGTGGTTTGCTCATTTCTTTTTACTTTTTGAAACCTTTTGTCATTTGACCACCTTTTTCTCTTTATTTTTCTCCTCTTACACAGTAATGAATTTTTTACTACTATTATCTTACTATAAGCAGCATTTCCTTTTGTGTTGATCTATTTGTATGATTATTGATTTTTCAATTCTTCAATGAAGCAATGTTCCACGATAGATGTTCATCGCTATAGGAAAAACACCTTAGAAAAAACACCATTCCCTCTTAAAATTATGCCCAACATATAGAAAAAACACCATTCCCGCGATCCTATTTTTTACAGGCAAGTCCAAGGCATTTTGTATTGAGATCCCTCGTTCAATTTTTCATCATTTGAAGTCATCTTTGCCTTTATCTTCCCTGAATTTCTTCTTGGATTGCTGGAGAAAGGAATCATTGAATTTTTGCGCAGAAAAATGCTTGGAAAATGGAGCAAAACGACCTTAATACAGGGTTCTTCTGATTTATTTTCAAGTCTTATTTGATACTTGACCTGGGTTTTGGGGTTTCAATAAGCTCAACGTTTTAGTTTGTGTTGGAAGTGACTCGAATTCGAACCTTACTTTTGATTTGCATAATCAATGCCTCAAACAGTGATTACTAATGAACCCAAATTGAGTGTTTTGGGGTTTATCATAGCAAATTAATGTTTTGAGTAGGATTTGGTGTTTGATGGGTTTCTGCTATGACTGACTGATACAAAGTTGGCCATAGAATAATTTTTTGTTTTTATTTTGATTCTCACAGCAGTTTGAATGACTTGTTCAGTCTTGGATTGGAAACTGGTAATGAGATTATAGAAATTAAAGCGTATATTGGTAGAGGTTTTTGAAGATATTCCCGAGATTACATTTATATTAGCAGTGGTTTTGAAGATTTTCTTGAGATTGCTTATGCTAGGTTATTGGGGTTATGAATACAACTTGAGCTATTGTTCCTTCATCTATTAATAACTTTGATCTTTGTGAAATATTAACGGTCATTTAGAAGAAAGGGCTTAATGTTTTGAAATGCACAATATAGGATCTGAGCACCAATTGATTTGAGTAACCTGTTGAATAGTTGATCATTCAGACCGAAGATTAGTCAAACATTTTACAAATATTATATATTATTTTTTGAAGTAGAAGATTGGAGGAGTTAGTGGGTATCAGATTTTGCATCAAGTGGTGAGATATATGGGTTGGTTTTTGTTTGAGAAAATGGTCATCCATCAGTCATTTTAACTGAGGAGCAGATTTGGTGCTGGACATGACGGATATCCCATGCATATTTTTTCAAAGATTGTGCCTTTTATAGGAAAGTTCCCTTAAGATTGACCAAGATCAAACTTCCAATAGACAAGATGTTTGAAGAAGAGATGAATTTGTTCTCTTAACAATTTTGGCAAAGGTTGCATGGTGATTAGACCAGTTAATTCACTGGGATCAGAGTTCATTTCCACTAGAGATTTTGTTAATAAACTTGATGAGACAAATCTTTGAGATTTTGCATGATGTCAAGTCGATTATAAAACATCTTGCAGAAGGAACAATGTCTAGTGCTAGTAGTGATTTAGTAAGAATATTCTGAGGATTTTGCATCATACATTAGTTAGATTGCAACAGAAGTGATAAGTTTTAGATGACGGGGAAAAGGTCAAAGAACATGTCAAAATCAACAACTCATTAGTTATTCAAGAATAAGGCCAAAAACAGGGTTGATGACTTGCAGTGAACGTTTACTGAACTGTAGCAAGCCAGGAAAGAGAGCCAAGTCAATGATGCTCTAGTTTTGGAGGAGTAGGTTCATCAATTGTTGCAGGAGTGGAAAGCTGAGATACATAAGGCATCACCCACTACATCTATGGTGGTCACTTTCTAATCTCTTTTCCAAACTCTGTTTATTCTTATTTATTTTCATTCAGTAAGAAAAATAGAAGGGTCAATACATTGCAGATAATTCTTTGAATTAACTTTGTATCCTATTGAAGTAAAGGTTTATGATCTTACTGGGTTCATGGTTATCAGATGAAGGTGCCATTCTATTTTCCTTGTATCATTTATTTGTTCTGTTGAGCTCTTCAATTGTTATTATATTTATAATGCTAAAGTATAAAATTTGCAACGAGTAACAAGAGTTAACATATCAGGATATTGATAGAATAAGTTGTTTATCAAATAGTTCATTATTCTTATTATTTGATTTTGTTATATAGGAAACAAGCCTCTGTTCGTCAGATTTGTCTTGCAATATGTGGTGTTTTTTGCAACTTCATGAAGAGAAAGATGATGCTACCAGTGTTCTTGCAGCACCATATAGCTCTAAGATTCAACTTAATGAAAATAACCTTGAAGCTGCTAACCCATCTAGTTTTCAGGAGGTGATTCCACCCAATGAAATTAGAAAGGTGTTTCCAAATGATTCTTCATAATATTAGTGTACAGTTGTTGGAAATAATTTGAGATTGTTCTGACAAATTGTAAATTTTGGTTGTATTTAGGACTTCTATGTGGACGACGCTAATGCACAAGCACAAACCATTGATGGGACTAGTAGGTCTGAAAACATTCATACATAATCATTACTGTAAACTACTGATGAGGGCTTGGAAGCAGCGGCCCAGATGAATCAGGATTTTGATCATAATCTATGCCTATCTTTAGACCCTGAGGTTGAGGAAGAGAATATACCTAAATTTCAAGGTCCATGCCATGAATTTCTCCTCCTCCTAAGGATTTCTTAGACCCCAAATGTTCCCTTTGGAATTTTCCTAGGCCTGCTCAAGGATCAGACTGGTGCTAAAACTATTGTAGCAATTTTCATGGAATTGTGGATTTGAATGAAGGCCCAATAGGCATGGGATCTGTTTGACGACCTGGAGGCATTGACCTGAAGGATGGCCTTCTCTTTGCTCCCCTTGGTGCTAAAAATGTGGGAAAATATTTTGGGATTCCTGAATGTGAAGGTGCCGCAACAACGACATCACCCTGGAATGCACCTGGTATGGTATTAACATATTACAATAGGCATACCTATTGCATTTACTTACACGTTTATGGAAAAAGAAAAAGAAAAAGGACATTGAAATTCATGGATAACATGAATTTTTAAAGTCTCAGAGGAGCTTATTGTTTTTAGAGAAACTAAATTTTTTGATAAGGGTACTTTGATGAGATACATGAGGTCTTATAGTTTTTTCATTGTTTGGTATTTGTATTATTTTTGTAGAGCTCTTTGAATTGTTTGTTCTTCAAGGGGAATTTATTAGAGAGTGGCTCTTTTTTGACAAGTGACGAAGGGATTTTGAGAGTGGAAACATAAAGAAATGATCATTGCCAGATTATAATGGTTGTGGATGGCATGAATCAAGAAAGCAAGTCATGATGCAACTTGGTGGGATTAAAAGATCATATTACATGGATCCTCAGCCATCAAATCAGTTTGAATGGAATATTTATGAGTATGAAATGAATAACTATGATGCCCGCGCTTTATATCGGTTGGAGTTGAAGCAGGTTGATTCTAAGAAGAATAAAAAGGAAAAGGTAATGGGAGATTCTGTCTCTAATTTGAAACATAAAATAGGAAGGCTATCTGTAGAGTTAGTTGTTGATACAAAAGAGAGCACAAAAGGGCGAACACAACTAACACATAAGAATGTTAGCAAATATACTTATTCAGCTGCCAGTCCAATTGCTCCCGTAAGTAACAATTTTTTATATGGACAAGCTATACAGTATGGTTATTATGCAGAAGAAGCAAATGGGTATTATGGAACTTAACAACCATAAAGGATGCCAATTAGTCCAGCTGTCATCTAATTAATCTAGTTATAGTTCATATTGTTCAGTATATTCTATTGTTCATTTATGGCTAGTTGTCCTTTGAACAGTAAGTTGAGAGGGTCAGTCAGTCCAACTATTAAATATTAATGGGGTTGTATGTATAGGCAACGAGAATTATTCTATGTCATTCCAAAAGCATAAAATTTTGATGCTGTTTGGAGCTGATGGATGTTGCACCTGCCTGTGAACAATTTGAGAACCAAGGCTGGAGTGAAATGGTTATAATTAGTATTAATATTTGGTTGTGGTACAACATGTTAATATGAATCAAATGGACTTGTATGAATTTAGTTAAAAGACAGATACCAAATCCCCTAGAACCACATTTGGTGCTGCTCACAGAAAACCTTTGAAAGTACATAGCCAAATGAAGGTTCCGACTGATCCCACCTGCATTGGTCTGAACCATTTTGGTAGATTTATAGGTCTGACGAAGCTATAGGTTTGACAAAGCTACCGAGGTCGATTTTGAGTTGATGTATTTTTAAAACATGGAATTGAGAATGAGATGCTTGATTAGTAGTTATTTATTGGAGGTGGATTGCCTTCACATATCCCAAATGTTGTTGAGCATTGGCTCTAATACCTCTCACTACCACAATCCCCTTTGTGACTCACTTTGAAATGGTTATAGTGTGCTATAGGGTCTAATGAGTAAAATTGTTAAGCTTTTATGATATACAATGACGAAGATTGTCGTAGATATACATCCTAAGAGACACAACTATGCTAAGGTACATGTTATGAAGAAAACTTCCTATGGCTTGGGGTATACTACAACAGACAGAGAAACCGCAGAAATCAATCCCTTCCCAATATGCAAGAGAAATAAAACATCTAACACTAAAGGATCTTGAATCATACCTTATTCCAGACGGTTGAAGTAGATCCCCGTTTAGCTTTTTCCAATCTCGTTTGCTTTAGGAATTCACTCTCAACAACAATAAACAAGACAAGAATGCTATATAATATAGTGTTAGGCCTACTCCATCATATATAATCAATAATGTATAGGAAATTAAACGCATCCATGGATTCAATATTCATTTAAATGCACATGATTGGACAGGAAAAGATATTTCTATTAATAAAATCAGAGATTACATAAGTGACAATCTCTGTCGGCACGTCTGGGAACTTGAGAAACCAAGTCCTCCACTTGGGCCTCCACCACTTAAATCCTCCATCTCTCGATAGTAATATCACAAGAAAAGGAAATATTGGGAAGAACACAAAGTGCTCCAAGGGACAAAGGGATGCATACTCAATTACAAGCAAGTTACAACAACAATGGACTATAGTTCTCTTGCTCTTCAATGTATCCAAGGGGTTCCTTATTTAGTAATCCAATGGGGTAATGGAGAGTAAAATCCGAGTGATCTCGAGGCATATGGAAGGCCAAGAGACAAGTGATTTGGATCCACATCAAGGAAAACTCCAAAAAAATTTGGACTTATGCACACATCTCGATGTACGTGGGTTTAAGGTCAATATCCGTGTATATATGAGAGAAAGGGATTAAAAGTCATGTACAACAAATAATAGGTGTTTTTAGGGATAATATTGGAAAAATCAAAGGTACAATATTGGTCCATGGGGTCCAAAGAGTCTGTAGAGGGACATGGAAGGCCATAAATGTGTGATCAACCATGTGTGGTAAAATCAGCTGTAACAGATACCCCCTAATGTGTGAGGTCAGAGGGGTAACATGATGGTTGAAATACATTATAAATCCATCCCAGAAGTGGAGTGATGAAGAACTAGGTGGAAGAACCAGCTATCCATCAATATAGTACAATAATCAATCTCTGCATATGACTGCAAATACATATAGAAGTCCTGAATACATAAGAGTACAATGGCCATGAATAGGCATGATATACAAAATATGATATGTGTGGTCATCACCACATACAATATATAATAGATCAGAATCTCCATGATGAAGATATATAAAGGATCAAGATATCCATGAAAGCTGAAGATATACAATGGATCAAGATCTCCATAATGGTTGAAGATATCTGACATACACTGGAATCAAGTCACGAGAGCTGAAATCTCATGAACACTGGCATGATCAAAGAGGTAGCATATGTGGGATGCCACCAATCTAGAAAGTCTTCTACACGAAATGCTATGAGTACATGTCCTACTATGTGAATGGAGGTGTCAAGATCAAACATAGTAGTCCATCATCTGATTATCGGTCATTGATGTATACCATTAACAAACGCGAGGTCACCCACCGATAATGAAAATGGGAATCAAGGTACTAGAGTGCAATCTAACAAGTGTAAATAGATGTGTTGAGGTCAAACACTTGAAAGAATCCATCGATCAAGGGACATTGATGTATTCCCAAAGCTGTCGATGGCGAGAGAACTTATCACTGATGAGTGTAAGTCTCAAGGCACTCAAATGAATCTAGACTCATATCCCAGAATAAATGATCTGAAGTCAATGGGATGGAATCTGGTGCAAGGAGGGAATTAAGGAATCCCCCATCAAACAACACAAGGTACTTAGCAACGCTGTATAATGTGGAAGGACTCGAACAAGATGTGCATGAACCAGTAATAGTACTGGAAATGGCCGATATGAAAATTAAAGACAACTGAGGAATGACCGACTCAAGCTTCAAATTATTTCGAACAAGAGCATAAAGGAAAATGGTGATTGAATGTAGGCACCATAGACTCGATATACAAAACTGGGACATCTCTGCAACATAGGAGGTATCAACAAAGGCTCCATAGGGACTGGAAGCTTAACCATTCAGTGGAGATAAACTCAGAGAAAGAAGTATAGCTCCTAAAGTCAAACTACTAACCCAACCAACGGATGTGATATACCGTGCTCTGTTCGAAGGAGACACGACTCGACTGCTGCCAAAGATAACATCTTTTCTTGTCCGGATTTTTTGTTTTTTGATTTTTTTGGAATTTTTTTCCAGATATTTTGAAAAGATTGAAAAAGAATAAAAGTGCTTTATAGTTACAAATCTAGGAGGAGAGAAGTGTCAGGGGTCAAACAAGCTAGTTCCAAGCAATGGAACATACCTATGCTCAACGCAAGGAAACCAGTGTAGGATAATGACACTAGGGGGAATGTCCCCTCCCAGTAAAAAATGGGAATAAAGCTGCAAAAGATATATAAACAGGTTCTGCTCAGTTAGTCATGAGACAAGCTCAGGCTATATGGCTGATAATCAAAGTCAGGGAAGCCGACGTAAGGCTCAATAAGGAAAGAAAAACTCATGATAATGAAATTACAACTTGACATATACAAGGGAGTCCCGGGGGAAATAGCCAGCATAAAGTTCAAGAGGAGTATGAAGCTCTTGCTCAAATTCATGGCCATACTATACAAAGGATTCCCACACCCTAAAGGAGAAATGTTGGCATGGGAACTAACTGCAAAACATGATCTAACTAGGGTACCCGTGTATGGGAAAGCTCTACCATTCACAACATCTCACTTCTAAAAGCAACAAGATGGTTCCGTGACAAGAAGGAATGGGTACATACCTAAGGTTAAGATGAAATGGTCATAAGGTTATGCAAAATGCAAATGGATGTGAAACCTAACCTAAATGCCAGTTTAGACATAATACCTAAAATAGGCACGAACGGGTCAAATCCACGGTCAAACCGCACTCAAAATGGATTCCTACTATATCAAATTAGTTCAAACGGTCCAAAACGGTCAGAAACGGTAAAAAACTATAGAAAGTGGGTAAAAATTTAAATTTTTTTCTATAAATAGTGATAAATTAAAAAATTTTCATACCATTTGAAATTTTTACCCAGCACAGTGCATTTGAGCTTAGAACTTCCGAAGCGAATTCCGGGAGCATTGTCCAGCGAAATCCCTCCATGTTTGATCCAAGTATAAATTCATGCTCCCCTCTTTCATTTTGATGCAAAATTTTTAAATTTTCATGGTCAATTTATTTCTTTGAGCCATCCTAACTTATGCATTTTGGCCCACGCAAAAATCAGGCCTTTTTCCACGTATAGGGCTTGGTATACATTGAAAATGCACCAAAATCCACGTACATATGGGACTGTGTTGAAAACAGTCGCGTACAGGGCCACGCACAAGGTTTTAATAGGAAAATACTGATTGAAAACTTGATTTTTTTGCAGGATGGTGCTAGAGTGGAGAGAAAGAGACCATGGTGATGTTGAGGAAGCTGTGCAAGGTGATCTCATAGATCAACAAGCATTATGGGCATGTGGCTTGTACAAGTTTTGGTGTCTTGGAAGCTTGAGGGCCAAACCAAGACTACTCCAACTACTAGTATACTACTGGGATCCATATTCTGAAGCATTTCAGTTAGATGGGATGTCACTCAACATTGAGCTTGAGGACATATATTTCATCACAGGTTTGTCTCGACGAGGGGAGGTGGTGAACCTCCGATCCCATGGGCTAGGAGGTGAGCTTACCATAGATGAGTACATAGCTATGTACTATTTTCTGGATACAGAGAAGGTTGGGAGTCAAATCCCGACAAACTCTATTCATATTTTGGGGCTATGTTGAGGCCTGGAAATTCATAGGCAACAACAGAAAGGGATTCTCCCCGGTCAACGTTCCCAATTAGCCCGTGACTATTTGGTGTAGGGAATCCGTCCGGTTTGCTGTCTGGCTACCGTAGGTCAAGTAACAAAAATAAAGGTTTTACCGGTTGCGGCCCGGTCCACCGTATGTATTTTTGTATTTTTTACTTAAAATATGATATGCAAGTGCCTACCTATATGCATATTTGATAAAGAATGCCGGGAGTACTCACAAAGTGATGCGAAGGTTCTTACCTCTCGTCTTAGAACTCGTAAGCATCTAAATCACATACATTTTCAGAAGATAAATTACTAACTAAACTATCTCTAGAGAGCTAGATATTAATTCATGAGTAATACAACACTGTCCACGTGTTATGGCAAATCACAGATAGCTGTCGTTATGACCAAAACATATAAACATGAATAAAAGTATACATGATAAGATAACTCATCAATAGTTAAAAAGTCCCATTACTCATAGTGGAAAAAACATCACAGAATGTACTGGAGAACATTCAGACAAGAACATAGGTTCAGAAAGTTAGAAAATCCTCACAGTTAATGAAACACAGTCGAAAGCGAAAGAGTTCCCATTCAACATCGTTCATTTAATCACATCAAGACATTCTACATAGCACTTTCTCCAACAGGTAAAATTTGCAATTTCTGGTTGTAAAACGAAATAGTTCCTCTTACAAGCGATAGTTTACAAGTTTTCTCTAGGGGAAAAAGCCCCTCTCCATTCTAACTTTCAAATATTTAAACTAAAACAATTGACCACTTGGGCTGCCCCCAAATGTGTGACCTCTCGGTCCCTTAAATGTTTCATATCCCTATTTTTTATCTTTTCTGTGCGTACTCATGACCCACTGAGTAACTAACAGACCTTCCAGATCCATGCCTTTGTTGTTATTGGTTTTTCCTTCTACCTTGCTTTCCCTCCTTGCGATCCTATAGGTTTTGGTTCGACTTTTACCAAAACTGCCCAGATTCCTTCTGCCACCTATCTCCCAGCTGTACTTTCACGTCGTGGTAGTCTGAACAGTCTCTTGAGTCCACCTACAATCAAATGACATCTATCATTCATTGGGACTGTATTTCCAATAAAAACAACTACGTCTATAAAACGAGTAATCATCAAGAGAGGCCGTGCACTGCATTCCAGTTTTGGGAACCTTAACAGGTGCTGTCGCCACTGTCTCGTCCACACATGGGCTTGAAAAAATCACTAACGGTGGGAAGAGGAAACTCATCGGTGGCTTGAAACACAAAAACATCGGCCGGGAAGACTTATTTTAAGCCGCATAAGTGGGTCTCAACAGGCGACGGGCACCCCGAAACCATTTAAAGCCCATCGGAGTTGGAAAGGTTATGAACTAAAAAGTGGGCGGGAAAGCTTCCAGTTGGAAATCAGAAAGACATCAACATCAGATGACAAGTGATTGGCACAGCCGCAATGATGGAAGAGAAAAGGCTACAGACACGCGATCAGAAACTGACACGCATCGACGGGTGGAGCACTTAAATTTCGGGTGCTTAGCTACTTTGGGAGCCACAACGGTGGAAGACAAACAAACGACAACCTTCGATCAATAAAAATGCTAAATGTTTGAAAAACTTTAAAATTTAGCAACGACTGAACTGTTTCGCCTCCGAAACAACAGTTTTACAAAATACAATTGGTCCGAATCATCCTTGACTGGTAAAATAAAACAAACTCCAAAATCCGCGACCCACAGTTGCCACAAGCACAAGCAACTTCTGAAAACAGGATGAGAGCTAATCTTCAAAACAATCCGAAATTAAAGCATGACCCCAAAATAATGGATTCAAACGATTCAAAACAATGTTAAAATCATGAGGCGGACCAAAATTTAATTTTTTTTGGGGAAAACAGTTGCAGCTGCAACAATTGGCGATTACCTAGTGAACCTAGATCTCTGGAGGAATATTCCTTGAGTGATAGACTGTTTAACAAAAACCGACCTTATTGAATTCTTCCAGCTATCTGGATTTCTCGAATGGCAACTGCATGTACTTTTAATCATTGATGATAGTCCAATTTGGGAGAGTGGAAACCAGGACTTCTCAAGTCAAGATAACTCTTTTTAGGCCTGAAGATGAGTTTCATTGTTACCTCTGTCTTCAGGTAGCTGTCAGCTTGGACACCACAGGATTGTAGCATATGGTAAACAGAAATATTCATTTGTTCCTCATTCCCATGCCACTTTATCACTTTTTCGTGCTTTTGGACTTTTGTCCTTTTCATATGAGTCCTCCTCAATGCCTTTCTTTCTGAATTTTAATTTAGGCTCCTCTATCCCAAGTGTCCTTTTGTGTGAGAGGTGTATTCAAGTTTCAGCTCACGGACGGAGAGGAACTTTCGGCGATTTAGTACTTATATGGTTCCCCATTTGTTTTGATATATAATGCTTTCATAGGAGATTTTGACTCTTATTTGCCTTTTGGCATTCATTTCTTGGCATGGGATCATTTGTATCTAATATGCTGTTTACCTTGCTTCTTTCCATGGGCCCTTTGCTGTCACTCCCTAGGACATTTTAAATGTGACATGGATGGAGCCTCAAAATAGTATTCCAGACCCTTTGATTCTGGTTTATTTCACAAGGGTTAAGCAGGACTTCAATGTGTACATAGCTATTCGACAAAACTGCTAAAATGGAAGAAGTTATTTTAGATAAACAACAATACACAGTCTTATACCCAAGAACTTTAATCAGTCCAAAGTTATGATGTTCTCCATGCAACCACGGGTTTTATTGAAATCGGTAGAAATTTAACTAACACAAAACTGAAAATCATGACTCAAAGAAGAAGGTCAGGCCAGATTATTTATATACAATATAGAATAACACCAACAAAACTCAGGAAAAATAGGGTTTGAGAACTACGCCATTCACTGGTAAGTTCTCTTCCCACCCTTGTAAGTCTTGCAACCTATAAGTTGAAGGGCCAAGCTTTGTCGCAATCTGGAAAGGACCTACCCACAATTGCTGGAATTTCGTGTGTTTTCCTTTCTCATCATGGGGGTGGTCCCACTTGAGAACCAAATCTCTCACTTCAAAGTCTTTTGTTCCTACCTTGTGTTTGTTGAACCATCTCTTTATTACCTCTTGTTGTTGCTTAAATCGCTCTCTGGCTTTAGATCGAGCCTCTTCTACTTTCAGGAGATTATATATCCTCATTTGCAGGACTTCATTATCCGATCCCCTAGATTCTTGTGCTATTATGGAAGAGGGTAGCATGACATTGGGGGGAAGAATGGATTCTTTACCATACACAAGGGTATACGGATACACTCCTATCGAAGACTTGGGGGTGACTCTATCGGCCCAAAGGGCGTTTGGTAGCATTGAGTGCCAATTCTTCTGGTTTTCTATCACAGTCTTCTTTAAAATTCTAATCAGATTTTTGTTAGTAGATTCAGCCAAGCCATTTCCTTGTGGATAGTAATTAGCAGAATAATGAAACTTTATTCCTTTCTCATGAGTAAAAGCAGTTAATTTAATCGATGAAAAGTAAGTAGCATTATCAAATACTAAATAAATTGGAACGCCAAACCTGGTCATAATATGGTCCTGTAGGAAGTCGATGACTGCGTCCTCATTTATTTTGCGCAACGGGATGGATTTGACCCAGCGAGTAAAGTAATCAGTTGCAGTTAGAATATACTTGTGTTGTAGGGAAGAGTTTGACTTTATCTCCCCAATAACATCCAACCCCCATTGCTCGAACGACTCCGTGATCATCACAGGCTTCAGTGGTCCAGTTGCTCTAGATTGTCTTCCACTACACCTTTGACAAATGTCGTACTTCCTGACATGGGCGTGTGCATCTTTGAAAAGCGTGGGCCAATAGTAACCGACTCTAAGAATTTTGTGAGTTGTAGTATCTCCTGAAAAATGTCCCCCAGCAGGCTCATCATGCATATCTATCATTACCTTCTTCGCATCTTCTTTCTCTAAGCATCTAAGAAGAACTCCGTCGTAATTTCTTCTGAATAAGATTCCTTCAACAATTTGATAGGAGGCTGACTTAAGACGCAACGCTCTTCTTTTCTTAGAATTCCAATGTTCTGGAAACAATCCTGTCTGAAGGTAATGCACGAGGTCTCTATACCAAGATTTGGGGGCTATCAACAGAGGACATACATCCATCAAATGTAACTCAGCCTCGTCTTCCCAGGCATGTTCTTCATTGTTTCCATTTTTAGTCATTAGTTTGCACAACCCTTGCCCTTTAACTATAGAAGCTGGCCTGAAATCGAGTTCATACTCTTGAAGAGCTGTTACCCAATTACCCCTTCTTTCTCCTAATTCCTTCTGCACAAAAAGGGACCTCACAGCTGGGTATGGGACAATCACCTTGGTTCGATTTTTTAATATGCAGGGCCTGAATTGTTTCACTGCTTTGAATACTGCGTAAGCTTGTTTATCAATAGCCGGGTGATTTAATTTGGCCCCTTGCAGACCAGTGCTCATGAAAGATATCAGGAATTCATCCCCCCCATCTTCCTTTTGAGTAAGCACAGCTACTAGCGAATCATCAGATGCAAAAGTATATAGAATAAAATATTTACCGAAATCTGGGATTTTTAGGGAGGGTGCATGTGCAACAACAGTCTTAATCTTGCTGAATGCGTTCTTCTCAATCTCAGTCCATTTGAATTGTGCACTTTGCTTCACCATTTGCTGCAGAGGTTTGACAATCTGAGCAAAATCTGGCACAAATCTTCGCACAAAGTTTATTGTTCCCATAAATGATTGCATCCCCTTTTTATTATGGGGCAAGGGGATCTATTCAATGGCCTTGATCCTTTGTAGATCTATAGAGATTCCCTTCTTTGAAACTACGTGACCCAACAACTTGCCCTCCATAACAATGAACACACACTTCTTGGGATTGAGTGAGATACCATATTTTCGACAGCGTTCAAAAATTTGCCTTAGATGAAACGCGTGTTCTTATCTCCTCTTTGAGAATATTTTAATATCATCGAGATACACTACAACACTACGGCCAATCAAACCGCGGAAATCTATGTCCATAGCCCTCTGGAACGTAGCTTCAACATTTATAAGCCCAAAAGGCATTCTTCAGTAAGTGAAGGTTCCCCATCTGGTCCTGAATGTTGTCTTCAATCTATCTTCTTCATCTACCAATACTTGATTGTAGCCCAAGAATCCGTCTAATAAAGAAAATAGTTTAGAACCTGAGACCATTTGTAGTAGTTGCTCCATGGGTGGAACATGATAGTTGTCTTTATCCGAAGCGCGATTTAAATTTCTAAAATCCACGCAGAGCCTGATTTCTCTATATTTTTTCCTCACTGGTACCAGATTTGAGACCCATTTAGAGTGTCTGACCTTAAAAATGATTTTAGCATCCAATAATTTCTTAACTTCACTCTAGATCAGGGGTTCCAATTTTGGGTGCATTTTCCTTAAAGGCCGCTGATAAGGTTTTACGCCAGATTTGATGGGGATAACATGCTGGATGATGCTGGTGTCATATATCTTCAAATCCTCGTATGTCCATGCGAAAACATCTTTATATTGATTAAAAATACTGATGAACTTACCTCTTTCTGCTGGTGAATGACATTTGCCAAGATTCACACATTTAGGATTTGTCTCGGTTCCTAAATTTATCAATTCGAACTATAGAGATGAGTTGTGAGTCTTCACGTTTGCTGGTCTTCTAAATTTTTCATTTAAATCGAACATTCTTTCTAAGGTTCTGACCCCTTTAGGGATGAAATTATCATATTTCAGCTCGGCTTGATGTTCATCATCATCTATAATCGCCCCTTTAAATACCTCGTCATTTGTCAAGCATTCTATAATCTGCTGATCGTCGTTGAACACTCGTAGGTTGGTAATCATATCAGGGACCGAGGGCATGAAAAGCAATTCAACGAAGCATCAATTATTAGTAGGCACAAGCCTAGCAGCTGATGTGGCCAACAGGGCAGCTGCTGCATTTTTAAGTCTTGGAATTGATATAATATTAAACGCATTAAAAAATTTGAGTAGGTCGCATACCTCATTTTGATGAGCTTTTAAGTGAGGAGAAATACAATGTATTTGATTCCGAATCTGTTTTATAATTATTTCAGAATCTCCAAAAACTTTCAGATTACTTATCTTTAATTCGATTGCTTTCCTTAAACCTTGCACTAACAATTCATACTCAGCTGTGTTATTTGTACATTCAAACTCTAATCTGCATGAAAGAAAATGTTTATTCTTCTTGGGGTCGATCAGGACATAGCCGGCCCCTGACCCTTATAACGTCTTAGAACCATCAAAAAACAATGTCCAGAAATCACTAACCACTACGCAAGAATCCACCCCTACTGCTAAGTTTACTATTTTACAGTCGATTTCATCAGCCTATGAAAATCGAAGGAGATTAGGCTGAGCGTCTGACGTGTTGCTGGCTTCTTCTGCTTGGTAATTTCCCGGTTCCAACTCAATAAAGTAATTTCCCAACACAAAATCTACTGGTTCATTTTTTTCCTCAAGTTGAATAACGTTGTATTTCATGTGAGGCTCCCCAAGATTTTAATTTGATTCGGGCTTCCTTTATACGGCAGCCACAGATGTGACCAATCCGAGGCAAAATATCCGTTTAGTTTTGCCGACCACAAGACCATAAGCGTCTGGTATGTCGGCCACCACGATAGCAATAACTTGGCACACTTTATCATTTGAAGACAGGCGGACTAGGACATCCTCCATTTCCCCAATTACTTTCACATTCGTCCTATCCAACTGAACAACCCTCCAAGTGGATGGCTTAGACTACCCATTTATCCTTTTACAGACTGATATTGGCATGATGTTAACTGACGCCCTTGAGTCTACCAGGAAATTATGTATGTTGTGATTAAAAATTTCAAAAGTGAGGAGGAAAGGTGGATTCTTGTTCTTAGACTTACCCCCAATGCTTGCTTCCCCGATTTCTTCTTCTTCCTTGGGTTGATTGTCAGTGGGAAGCCTCTCCTCTGATGCTTCAAGTGCTTTCAAAAGTTTTTCTTTCTGCTGCGGCACCTTACACATTTCAAACAATGAGATATTCACCCTTGTCTTCTTTATATATTCCCCAATATCATAATCCATCTGTGCTTTGGTGGGATGTGGCTTATCAACATTCATTTTTTCTTCCTGGGGATTGGCATACGTATCATTCTGCCTAGGATCTTGGCTGGTAATGGTGAATTTAGGAATCTTATCAGCTGAGGAATTATTTTGAAATTTCTTAACATTTTTTTGCAGCCTTTTAATCTTTGGGAGCATGAGACTGTCTTCTTTCACCAACCCTTGGCTTCTTGTTGTTACATTCGCTTCCATGACGTCCTCGTACTCCCAATTTCTTTCCTCCATGGCATCGAATAATGAGACAGAGTTCCAAAGAACCATGGTCTCATCCTCTTGTTCTTTCGTTGATGTATTACTGTCTTTTCTTTCCTCGTCTCCATATTCTGTTAATTTAGAGTCCAACAGCTGATTCATCACTAACGTCATCGAGTTTATCCATTGAGGACAGTTCTTTTTAGAGTGAGGTTGTTGGTGGAAAGTGCAAAAATTGTCCATTCCTACCTCTGTTAAATTCATATATGCCGAATTGTGTGGAGGAGGTTGGGATTGATTGTTGTCCTCCCGTTTCTTGTAATAGGGATTGTAGAATTTTTGGGCTTCCTTTTCTTTCTCCAAGTCTATGATTCTGTTAGAAAGTTTCTGCATCATTTTTTCCATACTTTCAAAATCTGGTGATTGCTCTTCCTTAGGCTTGGTAAACAACAAGGCTTTCCTTCCCACACTTTTCTCTCCTGATCGTTCTGGATAATCTTCAATACTTTCCCTTTCAGCCTCTACTTTCTTCGCCTCCTCATAGGTCTCTGCTAAAGTGGGCTTGGCCTTAATTTTGGAAAACATGGCCAACTCGGGTCCCAAAGCTGAGGTATAATACTCAATCAGGACTTTATCTATAGGCCTGTCAGCTTAAGAAAAATTCTTGAGATATGCTGCAAACCTTTGAGTGAAACTGTGCACCTTTTCCTTTCTCTCTTTCTTCAAGGTGCATAGTCCTTTCATAAGAGCTGCATGAGTCTTCTAGGTTGCATACTTACTTCTAAAAATCCTCTCGAAGGTATCCCAATTAGGGATAGGGTTCGCAGGCAAACCAAAGTACCACGATGCCGCAGCTCCTTTAAGGGTGTGCGGAAAAAGTTTGCAAACTACATCTTCATATTCCCCGGCCCTTAACCCTTCTATTGCCAAATAGAAACTTTGCAAGTGGTTGTCTACTAGTATTTTTTCACTTGGGTCAAATTTGGGAAACATCTTTTCAAAGGATTGAGGTAAATCATGTAATGGAGGTGTTAGGTTTAAAGGTGATCTGGCTCTCCAGGCAGGTGGTGGATTCGGTGGGTTGGGTGGTTGATTTGCATTTACGCCTGCCATGAGTCTGGGTGAAGAGTGAGGAGGCAAACAAATAGGAGTGTGAGCAGGAGAACTGTGAGGAGTATCTGGGCCCTCTTGATTCAAAGGTAGTACAACTTCCTGTAAGGCTGTTTCTACAAGTTCTTTCCAATCCTCAACCAGCACTGAGTCTTCCAATATAGGGCGATCCTTCCTTTTATATTCTCTTCTGGGCAATTCAGGGATGATTGGAAATCCTCCAATATTCTTCACATATGCCCTAGTGTGTCTTCTCATATTATTAACAACTTTGTTGTCGACAGAATACAAATGTTCTCTACCCTCTTCTTCCGAAATTGGATTAGGAAACACACTGGCTTCTGAACTATTACTCGAGGAATAGTTTCGGGAAAATGGGTTTCCTCGGCCAGCCATGCACTGGAGGCCCTCCTTCTAGCGCCAGAAACTGTTGAGGCCTGGAAATTCGTAGGCAACAACAGTAAGGGATTCTCCCTAGTCAACATTCCCAATTAGCTCGTGACTATTTGGTGTAGGGAATCCATCCAGTTTGCGGTCCGGCTACCGTAGGTCAAGTAACAAAAATAAAGGTTTTACCGGTTGCGGTCCGGTCCACCGTATGTATTTTTATATTTTTTACTTAAAATATGATATGCAAGTGCCTACCTATATGCATATTTGATAAAGAATTCCAGGAGTACTCACAAAGTGATGCGCAGGTTCTTACCTCTCGTCTTAGAACTTGCAAGCATCTAAATCACATACATTTTTAGAAAATAAATTACTAACTAAACTATCTCTAGAGAGCTAGATATTAATTCATGAGTAATACAACACTGTCCATGTGTTATGGAAAATCACAGATAGCTGTTGTTATGACCAAAACATATAAACATGAATAAAAGTATACATGATAAGATAACTCATCAATAGTTAAAAAGTCCCATTACTCATAGTGGAAAAAACATCACAGAATGTACTGGAGAACATTCAGACAAGAACATAGGTTCAGAAAGTTAGAACATCCTCACAGTTAATGAAACACAGTCAAAAATGAAATAGTTCCCATTCAACATCATTCATTTAATCACATTGAGACATTCTACATAGCACTTTCTCCAACAGGTAAAATTTGCAATTTCTGGTTGTAAAACGAAATAGTTCCTCTTACAAGCGATAGTTTACAAGTTTTCTCTAGGGGAAAAAGCCCCTCTCCATTCTAACTTTCAAATATTTAAACTAAAACAGTTGACCGCTTGGGCTACCCCAAACGTGTGACCTCTCGGTCCCTTAAATTTTTCATATCCCTATTTTTTATCTTTTCTGTGCGCACTCATGACCCGCTGAGTAACTGACAGACCTTCCAGATCCGCGCCTTTGTTGCTATTGGTTTTGCCTTCTACCTCACTTTCCCTCCTTGCGATCCTGTAGGTTTTGGTTCGAATTTTGCCAAAACTGCCTAGCTTCCTTTTGCCACCTATCTCCCAGCTGTACCTTCGTGCTGTGGTAGTCTGAACAGTCTCTTGAGTCCACCTGCAATCAAACGACATCTATCATTCATTGGGATTGCATTTCCAATAAAAAAAACTATGTCTATAAAATGAGTAATCATCAAGAGAGGCCGTGCACTGTATTCCAGTTCTGGGAACGTTAATAGGTGCTGTTGCCACTGTCTCGTCCACACATGGGCTTGAAAAACTCACTAACGGCGGGAAGAGGAAACTCATCGGTGGCTTGAAACACAAAAAACATCGGCCGGGTAGACTTATTTTAAGCCGCATAAGCGGGTCTCAACAGGCGACGGGCACCCCGAAACCATTTAAATCCCATCGGAGTCAGAAAGGTTATGAACTAAAAAGTGGGCGGGAAAGCTTCCAGTGGGAAATCGAAAAGACATCGACATCGGATGACAAGTGATTGGCATAGCCGCAACGGCGGAAGAGAAAAGGCTACAGACACGCGATCAGAAACCGACACGCATCGGCGGGCGGAGCACTTAAATTTTGGGTGCTTAGCTGCTTTGGGAGCCACAATGGCAGAAGATGAACAAACAACAGCCTCTGATCAATGAAAATGCTAAATGTTTGAAAAACTTTAAAATTTAGCAACGGCCAAACTGTTTCGCCTCCGAAACAACGGTTTTACAAAAGACAATTGGTCCCGAATCATCCTTGATTGGTAAAATAAAATAGACTCCAAAATCCGCGACCCACAATTGCCACAAACACAAGCAACTTCTGAAAACAGGAGAGTTAATCTTCAAAATAATCTGAAATTAAAGCATGACCCCAAAATAATGGATTCAATCGATTCAAAACAACGTTAAAATCATGAGGGGGACCAACATCTTGAAAATTTTTGGGGAAAACAGTTGCAGCTGCAACAGGATAAAAGCTATACTTTTGGCACTAGGCATGATTGCAGGGTTGGCTTCACTCCACCAGGCCTCATGACCAATGATGTTCTATGTGGTTGAGTGCATGTGACCTATAGTGTATGGCTGGAGTACTGCACTGCAGAGCAACATGAACCAACAAATCAATGTCTTCA
The DNA here is from genome assembly GCA_001517045.1 of Pseudotsuga menziesii. Lineage (NCBI taxonomy): Eukaryota > Viridiplantae > Streptophyta > Pinopsida > Pinales > Pinaceae > Pseudotsuga > Pseudotsuga menziesii. The sequence goes on along the minus strand of LPNX010243518.1, from coordinate 366,703 downwards.
ATATGGGCAAAGTGTGGAAATTTGGGTTTGGCAGTATACTGAGCACATTTTTCTTTGAGCGGGTTCTAGGGCTAAGCCCTAGGATAGACATTAATCCACATGGAGTCCAGGATCCAGCCCAACAATGTTGGGATAATGTAATGTGCAGACTGGGAGGTGGCAGGGTTGCTAACCCCTACCCAGCGGAGTTCTTTCCATGGTGGCAGAGATAGATCGTCACCATAGATGACTACCCCTATGTAGGGATAGACTTTTGTGGAGACCTAGATATGCCCCTACCGCCAGGAGCGGCTTATGGAGACATAGCTAAAGAATCCCAAACCCACTTTTTAATTTGTTGAATTATTTAATTTTTTGTGTTTTTTGATATATGAACTCAAAAGACATGTGTTTTTTGTGCAACATTGGGACTTCTCGAGAGGTTACCCATCCCAGTACTACTCTAGCCCAAGCGCGCTTAACTATGGGGTTCTGATGGGATCTGGTACATTAACCCTGGTATGATCGCACCCTCCATTTCTGTTACGGAGAAAACTTCCTATGGCTTGGGGTATACCACAATAGACAGAGAAACCACAGAAATCAATCCCTTCCCAATATGCAAGAGAAATAAAACATCTAACACTAAAGGATCTCGAATCATACCTTATTCTAGATGGTTGAAGTAGATCCCCATTGAGTTTTTTCCAATCCCGCTTGCTTTAGCAATTCACTCTCTACAATAGTAAACAAGACAAGCATGCTATATAATATAGTGTTAGGCCTACTCTAGCATATATAGTCAATAATGTATAGGCAATTAAACACATCTATGGATTCAATATTCATTTAAATGCACATCATTGGATAGGAAAAGATATTTCTATTCATAAAATCAGAAATTACATAAGTGACAACCTCTGTCGGCACGTCTGCGAACTGGAGAAACCAATTCCTCCACTTGGGCCTCCACCACCTCAATCCTCCATCTCTCGATAGCAACCTCAAAAGCAAAGGAAAGCTTGGGAAGAACAAAAAGTGCTCCAAGGTACAAAGGGATGTAGACTCAAGTACTAGAAAGTTACGACAACAATGGAATATAGTTCTCTTGCTCTTCAATTCCTCCTCTTCAATGTGTCTAAGGGGTTCCTTATATAGTACTCTAATGGGGTAATGGAGAGTCAAATCCGAGTGATCTCGAGGCATATTTGTTATAGCTGATTTTACCACACATAGTGAATCACATTTTTATGGCCTTCCCTGTCGCTCTGTAGACTCCTTAGACCCCATAGACCATTTTTGTTCCTTTGATGTTTCCAAGATCATCCCTAAAAACATGCAAAATTTTCTATACGCGACTTTTAAACCCTTTCTCTCGTATATACGCGGGTTTGACCCCAAAAACCGTGTACATCAGGATGTGTGCAAAATGCCAAATTATTTTGGAGTTTTCCTTGATGTGGATCTAACTCACTTGTCTGCTGGCCTTCCCTATGCCTTGAGATTGCTCGGATTCGACCTTTCATTACCCCATTGAAGAGTTATATAAGGAACCCTTTGGATACATTGAAGGCATGAGGAATTGAGAGCAAGAGAACTATAGTCCATTGTTGCCGGAACTTGTGCTTGAGTCTGCATCCCTTTGTCCCTTGGAGCACTTTTGTGTTCTTCCCAAGCTTTCCCTTTGCTTGTGAGCTTGCTATCGAGAGATGGAGGATTGAAGTGGTGGAGGCCCAAGTGGGGGAATTAGTTTCTTCGATTCGCAAACATGCCGACAGAGGTTGTATTCATTGTAATATTTGATTTTATATTAATAGAAATATCTTTTCCTGTCTAATGTGTATTTGAATGAATATTTGATCCATGTATGATTTCAAATGCTTATATGTTATTGATTATATATGCCAGAGTAGTTCTAACACGATTATATATCACATGATTGTCTTGTTTATTGAATGTTGAGGAAGCAATTTATCAATTCAAGCTAGAGTTGAAAAGCTCAACGAGGATCTACATCAACCGTCCAGAATAAGGTATGAATCGAGATCCTTTAGTGTTAGATATTTGGTTTCTCTTGCATATAGGAAAGGATTGATTTCTGGAGTCAAGTTGTCTGTTGTGGTACCCCAAGCCATAGGAAGTTCTCTCCATAATAGAATTGGTGACTCTGTTGGGGAGTTCCTAGTAGTTGTCCTTTGGGGGTTTTTATCGGCATTCAATGTTCTTGAATTTCTCTTATTTCTCTGTTTCTGAGTTGGGTCTGGGGGAATGTTTTCCTGGTAGTGTCTGATTGGTGTGAATTTTGTCTCAGTTTATCTGTTTTCCTTCCTTTTTATACATTTTTCTTCATGTACAGGAGTTTTTAACTCACAGTCGCGTATACACGCGACTTTGACTGCTATATCCGTGTACATACGCGGGTCCACTACGAACAGTTGCGTATGCACTGATTTTTTCCTTTTAGAGGAAGATGGATTATTGTTGGGTGAATTTTGATGATTACTGAGTCTCCTTTGATACTGCTAGAGTCTGTATACACCTCTGTTTCTGACAAGAGACACTTTTTTTTAGGGTAAATTTCTTTTTAAGAATGTTCTTGTCATTGCATTTTTGATTTTTTGTTTTTGGATTAGTGCATTAGATTTATTTTACCTTAGTACTTTGCGTGAGTGCTGTTTGATTGTGCTTGTAGAGTCTGGGGGTGGTAGAATCATTCTTTTGCTTTAGTATCTCATTTTTATTCAAAAAATCCAAAAATATTTACTTCTTTGCATCATTATGCCTTGCACTTTGCATTTTGCATGGTACTAGCACTAGGTTTGCTTAGAGAAGTATTAGTTAGGCTTTCATATAGGAATGACTATATTTGTCATTTAAAGAAAATTTTGCATTTCACGTAGTAGCATGCCCTGTTTTTCATTCGACATAGTGCATTTGCATTGATTGTTAGGTATGCATTTTACTTCGAGTTGCGTCATAACACCATTGGTTGCACGGTCATCTACCTTTTTTGAGTAATACAGCCAAATAAAATCAACGCTTAATTAAAATGGATTACACTATTTTATTTGATAGGGTACACCAACAAGATTAGGTTTTAGGGTCTTGGAATAGTTCATTGTAAGTAAATTCTCCAATACCACTAAACAACAACATGTATGTGTCTGTCCAGGTGAGAGTGTGAAATTCCTTGGTATAATTAGTGTTTCTCAGGATCCTCCTCTTACAAGGGAGTTAAGCACGAGGCAGTGTGAGCGATTATTGATTGGGATGACCCCTAGTCATAACTGAGTAGCACCGGAGATATTTTGAAGATTGTATTCGTATCTGGGGGCTCTTTCCAGAGTTTTGGGATTTGCTACCCTACCCATATAGTCAATCTCGCTTGCGACTGTCCGCCTGAGCATTGATTATATTGAGGTGACCTTAGTTGCCTTACCTAGGTTATCGAGGGGGTAATTTGTAGGGGTTATTCTGTGGGTGTCTCGGCTAGGTTGGGGTCGGACATCACAGTCGCTATATGCGTTTAAGCTGAGGGCCACAATAATTGGTTACGAACCTCCGCTTGTTGTGTATGGGAGTCTCAATCCTCTCCTAGGTGAGACATACCTGCTTCATTCAGGAGCTCACATATCATACCCTTGTTTGCTTGTGATTGGCTTTAGATTATATTGGTGTATTCTCTGTGCATGTTAGCTTGCTTAGGGTTTGCGTAATTAGAGATTCTTTTTCATTTTTTGAGTCATTGTGGATTTGGGTGCGGCACCTCGCCGTTCTCGTCGTTTAGCAGGACTTCTGCCTTCTACATATCCTCCTCCTTTGGGAGAGAGAAGCAGACGATCCAGGTGGACTACTTCTCATATTTATTCACACACGATGGGAGATCATGAAGATGAAATTCCTGAGCTACCTTATTCCCTTCATGAGGTTGAAGAAGAAGAGCCTACCCCTACATATGACCCTTCACCTGATATACCTACACACTCTGGGTATGATCCTTCACATGATATACCTACACACTTTGGGTATGATCTCTCATCCATAGGTCATTGGTATTGAATGATGGGTGACGAGACTCATCATGAACCTGTGAGCACTAGTTATGGTAGTTATGATATGTCTGGTATTCCTACACATGTTTCGGTACCGCATACCAAGTCGAAGTTTGAACCTAACACTATGCCTGGGGGCATTCCTAGTCACTTCCATGTGGAGAGATTTGGGAACTCAAGCCACATTGCACCCTCCATCCCAACGGTGGAGGCTACATCACATGTTCATCCTAGACCTAGTGCTAGTAGTCCTATTCGGATACTAGAGCCAAGACGAGTGACTATAGGGAATACCACTTACATGATTTCACATATCCCTTCATCCTATATTCCTAGTTCTTCGAATGCTATTCCTCCCCCACATTCACGTGGTCCTTCGGGCCGGAATGTTGCTATGAGTCATGTGTGTACTGCTACTACTCCTTTAGTTGTGTCTCAAAGTCAAGTACCTCCTATTGTGTCGAGAGGTCGTATTCCTACTTATGGAGGTCATATTCTTACTTTCGAAACGTCTATTCCTACTTATGGAGTTTCTCATGGGAATTCTTATGGACCGTAGTATGCAAAAAGTTATTCATCTTATGGGTACGGGTATCAACAACCCGCTTACTCCCTGAATTATGGATTTTTGCCCCAAATAGTCAAGGTACACCACATTATGGTGCTTCCATGCCACCCTACACGGGTCAAACTGGAGGAGGATATTATGGCCATGGCCATGGTGGTTATGGTAATTAGTCCTATGTGAACCAAAATTATCAGGGAGCGCCTCATAGAACTCCTCAACCTAGACTCCCTTTCCTCGCAATGTTAAATCTGCATGACTTGTCGAGACTAACAAACTATCCGGTATCTTATGACCCAGCTTGGATGGCTGTCCCTACGAAGCTTCCCTCAAGCATTCCCAAGTTCGAGAGCAAACCTAGAGAAGATCCGAGTGAACATGTTACTACATTTCACCTATGGTGTTCTTCTAACTCCTTACACGAAGATTTGATCCGTTTAAGGCCATTTCAACGCACCCTCACTGGGCTTGCCGCGAAATGGTACATAGAGCTACCTAGGAGGGCATTCACTGTGTTCGATGACCTAGCTATTACTTTTCTCAACCACTTCTAGTTACCAGTGCGTTACGATGTTGGTACGAAACTCTTGTCAACATTTTGGCAAGATAAAGCCACGCATATCTCGGACCATATCTAAGAGTGGCATAGACGGAAGAGATTGATTAAAGCCTTCATATCGCCAGAGTTTCTCCTCGAGTGGTTCCTTGAGTCGTTACTACCTTATATAGAGAAATATGTTTCTACATCCAGAGTTCAGAACGAGGAACAAGCCATTTTTAGGGCACAGGAATTGGACTTGATTTATGCTCAATCCGGTTTGTTATATGAGATCATTTCTAATGCTCTGCATTCTAGTTTTGACCCTAAGGTCAAACCTGGACCACATGCCAATGGCATTGTTGGTTGTACAAGTACCAAACCTACGGATTCAGTTGTGAAATAGGTCAGTCAATTATCTATCAACCAATCTGCTTCAGGACAAGCCACGGCTTCGTCTCAACCCACCCAAATGGCGAGTGTGCTTTCAGTACAATTGTCGGACTATAAGGGTAACCAACAACCTGGAAGGAATAAGAAGAAGGGTAAAAATAATCATAAGGGTGGGAATAAGAATGGAAATGCCAATTCTAATGACAAGAACACCCAAAATGCTGGGGGGGACAAGCAGCCTAAACATAAGGTTAAGTTTCCTTGCAGGTTATGTAAGGAGAACCGCCTCACTCACTTATGCCCTCGGATAGAAGAAGCCTTGAGGTTCATAGCACAAGGCCCAGCTGTGCTGACTAACCCTTTACCTCATAATAAAAATATGAACTCGAGGACCCATGATCAGTCTGGTGGGGATCAAGATCCACCAGAAGCTTGTAGTGGTCATGGTTGCATCAACATGGTGCGTGCTGCTAAGGTTGTGACTCGTACGATGGACTATGGTTCATCACAACTAGACCTTCCAAAGGAACCTGCCCCACCCGAGAGTCCTTTGCATATTGAAAAACCTGTGGATAAACCTAAAGTTGCTCCTCGCATTCCTAAGGGAGTCCTTAAGCATTCAGGGCACAATCCTAATGCCCGATCCACCCAGAACTATTCTATTGTCGAGGATTTGGGCCACACTCTTTGTGTGATTTATGCACTCGAAGTACTTTAGAGTTGTCCTTTGCAAAGGAAAGCTTTGATTTCTACTCTTGGTGTTAACAATGATAATTCTTCCTCTGTCATCAAATTTGAAACCACGGGACTATAGCCTCGCTTTCCTTACTATGTGTCTCTCTTGATTCATGTAGAATTTCTTAACAAGACCGTCAAACGCACTGTGATTGACGAAGGCGTTGCTACTTCTGTGATGTATTTGGGGTGTTGGAAGGGTTTGGGTTCCCAGAGTTATCTAAATTTGCTACCATGTTGACTATGTTTGATGGTAGATATTTTTGGCCGCACGACATTTTTCCTTCTCTTAAGGCCCATTTGGGAGGGAAGACCATCGCGATCGAGGTCGAGGTGGTTGATGCGCCCCTTCACTACAATCTGTTACTAGGTAGGAATTGGATGTACAGTATGCAAGCTGAAGATTCTTCTCTATTCCGAGTTGTATGTTAGGATATTTAGACACTTAGGAGTTAGTTAAGATAGACTTGTGTAATATATCCGTTAGGTAAAAGTGTGTTTCTTTAGTATGCATTAGTATGCATTTGTAAATATTATAATCCGACGGTCACGATATGTTCTAGACATAGAGTGATCCAATGGTTCAACTTCTCTTAGATCATACCTACCATTGATCCGTGGATTAACACCCGATTGGTCTATGATCTCTATTTAAAGAGAATAGAGGGTCCTTGGCTAGTTGATTGATTATGAGAAGCTCATGTAACTTTCTTTCTTTTGCATAATAAATTGCTCCAAGTAGCTATTTGGCTGGGGCCATGGACTGTTTCCCTCTCGAGGGTTTTAACCACATGACAAACATTGGTGTATTGATTTGTGATCTGTTTGTGTGAAGCGTTTGTTCTTGGTGTTTGGTCCTTTGGGAGTACCCTGTGTACCCTAACATTTTATGCTTTCCATTTAATGGGAAGATAGTTACGATTGATCAAATGTCATTCAAGAATCCGTGTGTTACCGTATCTTCAGGAGCTTCTGTCCCGATTGTCATGCACTCTCAGCCGGCAACTGAGAGTGTGGGTGTGGGAATGTACCCATCCATTATGGGATCATTTAGTAGTCCTGCACCTATTCTTATGATTGGGTCTACGTCCGGTGAGGCTTCATCGTCATTGCATTTGGTGTCTTTTCACACCACTCATATGGAATATCCTTGGATTCTTCCTACATCGGGTCCTTCGTGTGAGTCCATCAGAACGGATGTGTCATTGCTTGTGACTATGATAGCATATAAAGCTAATATCAGATGTGTTGTAGAGCCTATTCCTTCCTCTTCGCGGACGGAGGAGGAGGACCCATATGTACTGCCTGCATGGTTAGTTTAGTCTTCTCACACACATGACTGCCTTGATAGTGTTTTTCCTTCAGATGAGGCTATTATTGAGGCTATGTCTGGGATTCAACCACCTTGGGAAGAGTTGCATCATAGATCTTATTTTCTTCCCGAGCTTGACCGTTTGGAGTGTGAAGACTTTAGGGAGATTCTTAGTGAGAGAATTGGTAGTCCCATGGTTCCGTTAATCTCTCCTGGTCTGATGGATGATGGAAACATGGTGAATATATCTCCTACCATCCCTATCAATATCTCTCGCGATCCTAGCAAGATTGAGAATGTCTATATTGGGGCAGAATGTTCCCATGCTGAGATTCAAGAGTATACTGAGTTGTTCAAATAATTTTGTGATGTATTTGCTTGGTCATATGAGTAAATGCCAGGTATCGACCCTCGCATTGTTGAGCATGAAATTAAAACTTATCCCAATGCTAATCCTGTTTGACAACGCTTACGTGTGGTGAATCCTAGAAAAGCACCCGCGATTAAGGCTGAGATAGAAAAACTGTTGATTGTTAGTTTTATCTATCCCATTCCCTTAACAGAGTGGGTTTCAAACCCCGTTTCAGTTGATAAGAAGTAGGGAACGATCCGCATATGCACTGATTTCCGTGACTTGAATCGTGCCTGTCCCAAAGTTAATTTTCCCACACCATTTATCGATCAGATTTTGGATGAGTGTGCGGGAAGTGAGGTATTTTCCTTTATGGACAGCTTTTTTGGATACAATCAGATATAGATCAAACCTGAGGACCAACGTAAGATTGTCTTTATTTGTCCTTGGGGTACCTTTGCATATCGAAAGATGCCTTTCGGCCTTAAAAATGCCGTAGCCACTTTTCAGCGGGCTATGACCTTGATCTTCCATGATCTCAAATTGATTATTGAAGTCTTTTTGGATGACCTTACTGCTCATTCTTGTCAGAGGATGTGTCATTCCTACCATTTGAGATTAGTGTTCGAAAGGTGCCGCCATTATTTGGTCAGGTTAAATCCTCGCAAGTGCATCTTTTGCGTGAAGTCTGGTCGCTTATTAGGGTTTATTGTCTCCAAAGAGGGTATAAGAGTCGACCCTTTGAAGGTTGAGGCAATACTTCAATTGTCTCCCCCGAGAAACATTAGACATATTCAATGTTTGCAAGGCATGGTAAACTTCTTACGGAGATTCGTCGTGAATTTTGCCAATTTGACTAGAGGCTTTATGCGTCTTTTGAAGAAGAACACTACCTTTTGATGGGATAAGTGAGCCCATGAGTCCTTCGATGCACTTAAGTGAGCCTTAGCATTGGCCCCAGTAATTAGTCCACCCGACTATAGCCGTGAATTTCTACTTTTTTTTTTTTACAGAAACTAAGAAGGAAGATTTTATAAAAGTGGGCTGTGCACAGCCATCCATAACAAGCTTACAAAAAACCTGAGAGTCTGAGCAAAAAAGAGAAGCTAAACCCTGAGACAGTCCATTGAAATTCCCAGAGTATTTCCCTACAAGACTGACCTAGATAATTAAAGCTTAGGGCTGTATAAACCCTTACATACTGATTACATAGAAAAATACAGAAAAACATTCAGACTGAAATAAAAGTACTAGGGGTTGCCACCAGGCTGAGCTACTGATTCATCTTCCATGGGCTGCACTGCTTCATCACAAACTCCATTAACTCGACTGACCTGATTCAGTGAAACCAGGCGCTGGAGGTCCTCATGTATCTTTTCCACCGTCCCCATCAATTCCCGAAGATTGCTCTCAGTGTCGTCGATACGAGAATCATGATTACTGATTTGATTAGATGTATAGCAAACTGTGTCCTCCATTTTCTTAATGACCTTAGCCATCTCGCGATTATCCATCACACTAGCAGAAAGAAGTGCATAGATGCGCCTCAGATTCTTCTTCAGGTCTGCCATCCCAACATTGTCCCCTGACTGAGCCATTGAATCTGCAGCTGATAACCGAGAGATGCGAGCGAGCTGGGGCTGAGTAGCGTGAATCAATTTACCAGTCAACTGAAACTGAACCGGGATGCCTGAAGCCCAATTTCTATCACAACAGGATCTGAGCACCTGTAATTCCTTTTGCAGCTGGAGCTCTTCGACTTTTGCACAAATCAAAGGGCCAGCTTCGTCTTTTCTCCACCCAATGCACATACATCCAATAACCAAACCACGACCTAAACCTGCAGGAGGATCTTTACCAGAATTGATAATCTGGAGCCAACTGAGTTTTTCGCACAGGCAGGGGGGGAGAGCAGCAATTACCAGCCTCTCTTCGACCTCGCTTCGGGTAATCTGGAGCTCCTGCCACGGCAGG